>JACJUM010003174.1:3927391-3993189 GCA_020976665.1 Heortia vitessoides
ACATTTTGTGCAATAAAGTTAAATAAATAAATAAATAAAATAAGCTTTACCGGATAGTGCGTTTTTGAATCGTTTGATTTATGTTGTATGTACTTTTGTAAATTGTTGTTTATCGCAGATCTTACGGGAATGATACGGGATACGTATCAGTCCTGTTAGCTTTTACATGTCTTTCTATATAACCTCAACTATGTGTATACCGAAATTCATAAATGGTTGAGTAGATAAACAAAGTTACTTTGACCTTTATAATATTAGTTGGGATGTATGAAATTCGATAAGTGGAGTAATTATAAGAAAGTTATTAGGCTTTGGCTCCCTTTTAAAAAGTTTACGTTAGCTGATATCTAGTATCACCGACAATATGCACAGCCCTTCTATCTGTTTGTTACGTTTCTATAGCTTAGCTGCAGGTCCACTAGGAAAACGCATAAGTTTCATTATGTAAAGTGAAGTCGTGGAATGAAAATTAGAATGGTTTATAAGTAAGTCATTCATCACGGAAGGCTTCTGAATCTTCTGTGACATGATTGCCTCTAAGCCGGTCACCTGTCAGTTCGCAGTTACAAACAATTTTCCCTTGAGAATCTGGTATATTTGTAAAGGCTCTTCCAGTCTCTCTATCTAGAGCAGCAGCTGCGCAAACAATCGTTAAGTTTCCAGAGGCAGTCTAAGGGAAGTGATAATGTTATTAGTTTACACTCTGTTCTATTTAGACACTAACTTATCTATTACTTGAAAATACTGCTCTGAAACGCAATATTGTTTACAATTTAAAGTTTAAAGTAAATTACTGTTTGGTGTTTATTTTATCGAGTATTCATTCTTCTCTCTTTGAAATGTGCTAGCTCTATCTTTTGTTGGTCTTTTGTTTTTGCCTAGTTTGTCTGAAAGTTTAAAATATATGAAGCTTTCTTTTATTTTTGTAAATGTTTATCAATGATTGACCTTGATCGTCAAATTGGTTACTATCTCAAGGATAACTGATTGGTGAACCAGTACCACGATTTGATGGCCGCGATCGGCTCAAGATTTATGCAATTACTTTCGCTGCAATTTGGCCGGTTAATAGCACGATGCTTCTGGGTATATAAAAAATCGACGTAAGATACATACTGTAAACGAGAGACCTAGCTTAAACTAAGGAATAATTCCAAAATGTAATTCACTAATAAAAATATGATTTCCTTGAAATTCTGACGTTTTGTATTGATCAGTTAATACAAAACTAATAGAAGGTCCTAATCAACAATTAAGAAAAAAACATTAATATATCTTTATGTCTTTATTGCGTTTTGTGAATCGACACATTTCTTAAGAAAAGTCACTTACTTTTTTGACACGATATATTTTTAGCAGTAATAATGTTTCCTGTATTATTTATCTTAGCTGTCTTTTTTTCTTACCGTGCGCCATTTTAACGTTTCCACTTGTCCTATAACAACCGCTCTCGAACACATTTCGTGTTCTAATTTGTACCTTTCCACACCTACCGTTCCGTCACTTCCAATCTTTTAGCTCCATTAAAAAGGATTATAATTCTTGTAATATAATATGTAGACAAGTAAGATTGTAGATTGAATTCAAGCAAGAAGTATATAAAATACTTCATTCAAAGAGGTCCGTAACAAGCACTTTTGAAACGCCAAAATAAATAATAAGAAATAAATATAATACATACGATGAGCAACAGATCAACCAACTGAAAATCTGTCAAACTTTAACTGACAATTTTGGACTCGATTTTTGAAGATTTTTATTTTATAATATTGAATGCGAAATTTTGATAGATTTCGATAGGATGATCTGTTTCTGTGTGTAAATTGACCTGACTTCAAGACAAATAACTTAAAACGTCGTGTATTAGACATCAGGCAATATCGGAACTACAAATGTAATATTTAAACACATTTTAACACACTGGGAGAAGAAACCAAAATCTTTCAAAAATCAAACTACCCTTGACCCATAAACAAAGACACTACCGAACGCGTCAACAGACGTGCAATATTTTTTCGTTTGTTTTTTGTTGAATTATCTTTATTTGCGTCAGTCAAATTGACTAACCTAAGTACTTTACACTAAGGCTTCTCAATTACTATTCATCACCATATCAATCAGAGAATGTCCACTGCTAGACACAGGCATTCTTAAGTGATTTCTAATAGGCCTGCATTCAACGCGAACCTGCGGTTTTAATGATATCGTCTGTCCAACTTGTGACTGGATGTCCTACGCTGCGCTTGCCGGTACGTGGTCTCCATTCCAGGACCTTATAGCTGCCCCTTCAACTTGCTAATCCGCTGAGCTATATCGATAATTTTGTCGAAAATCGATCGTTACCCTCTTGATAGCTCCTTGGGATATTTTGAGTTGGTTTAAGGTCAAAAATGAAAACCAATTACTATGCTTACCCTCAACTAGCCTGTTGACACCTGACCTGCAGTTAAAACTAAGTATTCTGCAAGCTCATTATGTGAGCTACAAATAATGTGCTTATGCAAGAAGATTTTTAGTATTCACAATTTTATTATACCTTAATCTATAAACGAGTTGCTAAAACATGTTTCATATTTTAACATAGAATTTTTTGGACTCTTTGTTCAAAATATTTCATTTTTTAGAAGCACCATTATTGCAGAACATGTGACGTTTAATTTGAGATATCATTTTAAAATTGTTGTAGGAATATAAATGAATATAGTACTTCTATGAATATGGGTCAGTGTAAAACTACTCAGAAACTTGTATTAAGCCAAGAAAAACAGGAGGACATCCCCTAGCTGTACATGGAATCCATTTTACATAAGCGTCTACCCATTATAAAAACATACATGCAATAAGTATCTTTATATCTATTGAACAACTGAAGGTTTCGACGTCAGCACCTACTTCATGAATGAAAACGTAAACATGTATCAACTGACAAAAATAATAATTATTGAGGCTAATAGTGGTTTTGGGTAAATCCAGATATAACATCTCTTGTCAATCTTAAAAAAAAGGTTGCTGGTAAGTTAGTTTACATGAGGTTACTCTTACAAAGGTCATCTGCATTGATACCTCAACCTAACTTATTTCTATAGTCAAATACCATTGCTCTGTTCCGGTTTGAATGGTGAGAGAGACCGTGAAATTACTTCGTTTCTAGGCTGCGTCTACCATCAAACATACCATATGCTTGTTTGCTGACTTTATAATATAAAAAATACTAATACTTCAAACAAAACGTTATAAAATTACGTAAACAATTTTATTATGAGTTAGAAACCAAAATGTTAGAAAATATTATAAATTCTATGAAGTTTCTAATGTAAAATCATGTTATTGTTAAGTATTTATTGTTACAGTGTGAAAACATCATTGTGATTGTTAATATTTGCATCACATAATAGATTTCTGATAGCTAAACATTATGATTAGATAATAAAAAGTATCATTTTCATTATTTTGAATTACTAGCATATTAAAAAAGCGTAAACGTTATAATCTGCACTCCCAAGTATTAAAATTTTTGATTTCACCCAAAATTTAACAACCATGTAACAATTAAGAAATCTAATCTTACGCCATTACCGAATGTACCCGTATTTAAATTAAAATTAATTTTATGTTACAAAATAATTGCCTTGAACGACCTTGCCTTAATCATAGCATAGCGATACTCTTCACTTACCTGTAAGGTTATTGTCATTAGAACCACAGCGAGCGACATTAATTTTACATATATATTACCTTACATTTCAAAAGTATGCGAAAAGTAATAAAACTACTACTTTAACGGCTTTAAAACGCGGTGTACTTAGCATTTTATATTCTTCGTTTAACGTTTCGGATTAATTTCGGGAACCGTATTCATTATGAATATTACTTAGTGTGAATTGTTTTAATATAAGTATTGAACACGTTTTAGAGATAATATTTTAAAAATTAAATCTATGAATTTATTTTTGCGAAGTGGACTCACATGCACAGGGTTAGGATGGGCAGCAGCATACCCGTCGCGAAAGCTACACTCTGCGATTGCTAACATGCTTGCCCAGCGCGGTAATTATGGGCAAATAACCCTTTCTTGGGGAGGCTTTCGGCGGAGTTCTAGCGGTGGACTTTCAATAGTTGGTAAGATTATTACTGAGATATAAGCAAGATTTCAACTCATTAATTTGCACTATAAACGGAAATTGAAACATGTGTGTGCAGGTAGCAGTGATCTTACTTTGCGACAAAAATTGTAGGTTCCAGTCCAGGACAAATATTTATATGATTATATTTTTATTGTTATGAGTGTGGGTGTTGAATATGTGTATTTAAGTATTATATTTGTGACTCTCCTGTTGTCTGATAACCGTAACATAAGTATATTAAGCGATTTATCACAGAGTCAGGCCTATGAACAAGATGTTGTGTGAATTTATTATAAATAAAATTTGTCTATGATACATAACCTTTAGATTGAGGGACCAAACCACTCAACAAACTCCACCTGTTCCAAACCCACAGGCGGCTCTTTAAATTAAAACAAGACATACCCAATATCGTTATATTACGATACAACTTTAATTAATAACGTGATTCATTCTGTGCCTCGAGTCGAGTTTCGTATTTGGAATCATGTCACCCAAAACCTGCAAGGTTTAAGGGAGGCTTGCTTTGTTTTGCCTTCCGACTATGTAGTTCGTGTAAAATTATTCATGTTATATCATAGTATTATCCGCTCTAAGGCATTAATAATGATTTTTTTAGCGTACTTAAAATTTATAGCTCTTTGGCGAGAAAAACCACCGTGGCATAATCCTAGAGATTTGTGTGTACGACCTTTCATAAAACTTCCAAAACTAATTATACTTTGAAATGTATATTTCCCCTTATCTTCCAGAACTCAGGACGACATAACACAAATGCCTATAAAATGTTTCTTCACTATTATGTGAAATGACTTCAATGAATTCAACTTAACTTTTTTAAGTGTTTTGAAGTGAACAAGCCTGACAAACGGTTGTTATATATACTTAACTATCATATGTCATTTTTGTTCAGTTGTTGACAATAATACTAGTTTGTAAGTATTTATGGCCATATTTAGTACTAAATTTATTTTAATATCTACGGTAATCTAAGAAATAATTCGTATTGGAAATGTAATGTAGACGAAATACCGATCTTGCCCACATTATGCCTATATGCAGTCTAAGGGGATGCGGTCCACACCTTAGTCCCCACGGAGACATCAGTCTTCGCGAAAACTTTGTAGGTCGGCACTCATTGGCGTAATTTTTTCAAAGGCAACGAAAGAATTCTTCCTTATTTGGCTAATCGTAATTCCTATTTCTATTTATATTAATGTATGAAAATATGTATTATGCAATCCATTCATTACATTAAGTTACTTTTTTAAAACACTCGTATACACAGAGCAGAATATATGTGTCAATTTCACAAACAAACAACAGTAAAAGTAATCATTTCAAATGTATTAATAAAAGACCAAAAGTGTATTTTCAATACATATTAAAATTATTATATCATAAAAACTTTTACTTTTTGGCTATTATGTTGCAATGTACAAGAGAAAGCTGGAAGAACGCTGTTTCGCAACATCATTCAGGTAGACAAGTATGCTTTACTTAATGTTAGAATATGCAAGGAAGATAATAAAATCACACAAATTTCACAATATGCACAATATGTAAAACAAAACCTTTTCAATTTAAAAAGCAAACGCAAATAGCTGAGCAGGTATTTCATGATAGCAAATAGAATTCTTCACTCGAGACACTCGCGTTGAATACGAATTGCAAGCTGTAAGCATATATGAGAGTTGCAACAATGCACGCGATACGAATATTGTGTTTATAAAAAAGAAACTCAAATCGAAACACTTGGAAAATAAAATATACTTCTGTAATAACTTACTTTATAACAAAATACCACAAGTATGAATTCGTTTCACGCGTTTTAAGAGTTTCATGTAAAAAATGATAATAGTCAATTTCAAAACTCTTTGTTATGTCAAAATAACTGTTTATCCAATAAAATATTGTGTGTGAATGTATTCCTTAAGGTGTCAGATGAAAAAGTAATTTTGGCATATACTAGAAATAATAATGTATGTAACTAGAAATAAAAACACATAATGTTGTATATTTAAATTTATAAAATATTTACTATGTTACCGAATATCTGTTAAAAATAATGTGTTATACACACATTATTTTTAACAGATATTATAAATTAATATGTGAATTATTTTTAATAGATATTAGATTTGAACAATAATTAATTCTAGCAATAACAAAGGCATACATTAAAAACTAGTTCTTACTTAGAAAAAACCCCGGTTATCTAAAAACTAGTTTTAAATACAACATAAAACTTGGCTATAGAGAATTGCTCAATAAGATAATAGCAATAGGTTTACTTACAATAACAACACTAGCAGTTTCTTTTACAAATCATGCACTTTATTTTTATAACACACATATAATTTTATTTATTGCAGCTTTCGCCTCAACATATCATGGAAGCCCTAAAAAAAATTCTGGCTACTCAAGCCTCGCCCGTCTGTTATGAATCACGTTTAAAATTCAGACCGCACCGCCTCCTCATTTCGACGCCATTTTGGAATTAAATGAATTTTGATTATGCTATAATACGCTTTAGTAAGTAGAATAAAAAGGGGAAAACATTTCTACGCAGTTGAATCTCGAGATATCTACGTGATAGTAATATTAATAAAGCTTGGAAAATTGATTATAACACCCGCTTGGCCAGTACTGAATACTTGAAAAATGAGATCGTAAATGAAGAACGGAAAACGTGCGTCAAAAGTGGAAAAAATTATCAAAAGATATTTTTTTATGAAAGATTTATGGAACGCCAATATTAGTTTTAATATTAGTTGCGGATTTACTTTTTTGGATAATAATTTAAAACAGAGAGGTATGCCAAGTTTTTAGCAAGTGTAGATTCAATCTCTGACTACCCCAATTGGATATAGGCGTGATGTATGTATGGATAAACATGTGTAAGTAGACTTATAGTCTTATTCATTGTTCACTTGTTTCTATTAGTAAAATGCAGTGCTCACATTTCGTGTTCAGGTTTTAATATGAAAATATCTTCCGGTTACGAGGTTCACCACGGGTCAATGATTTTGGCGATAAAACTAGAATGTATAGATTTCTGTGACATTTATCATTCAGCGAGACGAATGCTTTCGTTAACTTAGAAGAGCAGATAATTATCTCACGGTACATTAACTTGTACTTACATTAATTTATACATTTACATGGATGACGGATTGATAAAAACTGCAGAATCGCACTTGAAGTCAATCGCAAAGAACCAGTCCTTGTGAAAACCTATTGGAGAGACCTATAACGATTGATATGATGATGATGATATAATTAATGTTTTAGGTCAGTCATTATTTAACATACCACAACATCTCATACATTGACTTTTCTCCAAAATTTGTTACTAAAACAAATATTACGGAGATCAGACAATAGAACAAACACAAATAGAATACTTATAAAAATTCACCATCCAAACAAATAAAAACAGTCAACATATAAATATTTGTACAGATTGAGGATTTAACCCACGACCTTTAGCGTATAAGATAGGATCACTACCATCTGCGCCATCACAGAAACACCAATAAACTGAAGCTGCCCATAAAAAATTCATGCTATAGATGATAATAAAATAAAAAACATATTTGCAGTCACTTTTAGTAAGTTATATTTAAATTGTCATCTTTCTAAAGGATGCTTAAAATCTTGTTCAAAACCAGGTCAGCGATAAGTTAATGCAATAAAATTACTCATATTAAAACTATGTTTTACAACTTTAAAACGAGTTGTTATTTTATTGGAAGTGAATGTCGAAATGTCAGAAAATATTACAATTAAATTGCTCTTTTAATACCTTTCAAACGCAGTTTATTAGACTTTTATTTTTTATTCAAAGTCTTGGTTAAACAAATAATTTTGTAAGTATTTAAAAGAACACAATTAGGTACTTTGCTCACTTTATTATCGTTGTTAATTTAAGTAATTATAAGAAAAAACGAGATCGCAAATATATTAGATGGTCAAGCTGAGCAATTATTGTTTCAGGATAGTCTTTACCTAGAATTTTTCAACTCGCCGGATCTAATTTGCTGTAAAAGTTTTAATAGCCGGCTCGCTAACAAGGTACTTAGCGAAGTTTTTACTGTTACGTAGATTTATGGCTGCAAGAACGAAATATACATACTATACAACTAAATATCCAGGTTAATGAAAATATTCACTGTAGTGATCAGTGGCAGTAGCAATTATATTACGTCACATTACCCAGGAGGGTAATGTGACATAATATAATTCACAAGCTTAGCAACGAGCTAGTGATATCCTTGTGATAATACAAGCGTGTGGTATGTCATTCCCTGAAGCCAATTTCATGTCAGATACAACTAACAAGTCCACAAGGTCCACCCTATCAGAGTTCCTTGCTTTTTTTTCAATTTATGGAACTTTAAAATACGAAAAAGTTAGAAGCATAATTAAACGCTCGCAGCGTTGAAAAATGCGCAATATTAGTCCATGTCAATTCACAAACACCTATGTCTCTAATAGATACAGCATTTCCACATACAAAAGGCAAATTTAGCGCTAAATTCTACCAGAGAAATGGTCGAAAATTGGTAATTTAAAATGGAATTTCCGACCAATATCCGATAGATGTTTGTGCGTCATAAATTCTGCTACGCCGTCAGATTTGACGAATTTGCATAGCTTTATGCATTGAGGTGCGATTTATTGGTTTAGAAATGAGCAATCGTTGTTTATTTTGTTTAAATCCATTTTCTTTTCGTTACTTATGGATAATTAACTAATGTTGAGATACGTTATTTTAAGTGAGGTAGCGAATTGGAGAGTTCTTAGTGTTTTTATAAACTAATACATACATAAATGTAAACTTTACTTACATTACATTCTATTGAATATAATAATGAATACATATCTACTATATTTTTTAATGGTAGTATATAGCATTAAGTTTGAATGAATCACGGTTGTTTTGATAAAAGACCGATTACTATTTAAGTTATAAGTTTGGGTGTCTTCGGGTATGCAGTAAGAGTTTGTCATCATTTTATCCGTATACTTAATCGCGACTAGCGGAGCAACATCATTTGATTTTAGGATCGTCATCATAGTACATCCATTACGGAACATAAGTCTCCCAAAGAGGACCGCTTGTATGCAACCAGCTTCCGGAGCTTTCTAACTTAACAGAATATTAAGAAAGAAAAACTATCCTTTGAAATTATTGTAATTTTAATAAGGATTCCTTTTTTCCACTGGAAAAATTATAATTAAATATAATTTTTTAATAATTATAAAAAGTCCGTCGAGCACAAAAATACATCGTTTCCTCTTTATAATATTGTAGATAGATGTAGATTAGTGCAGATGAATATTTGTACCGGTAGAGTGCCGTGAGGTACCGGAAGAGTTAAATAGTATCTCTCTCTGTACCAGGTAGGACATAGATGGCAGTATATATCTATGATATTTGAACTTATTTGTTTTTATTAATTGCGAATATCTTTCGAGGACGAAACCTATGTTGATCAGTAAGATGATAATAATTACACATACAATAGTTAAATTTAAATTGTTACTTAGTTCAAGAAAGTATAATAAAACAATTAATGACAACTTTTTTAACGGCGTCAAAACGCGGTTTTTTAACTTTTTGTATTTTTTGTTTCACGTTTTGTTTAGCAGCAACCGTTCTGTAGAAAAAAGTAAAAAAAAATAGTATTATGATCCTCAAAATCACTATTGTGAATTCATAACTGTTAGAAATTAAAATAAAGACTTTATCCTTAAACTTTGAAGGACCAGACCAACTATTGTCTACCTGCTAAACAATAATTGCATCATGTTACCTGCTTTCCTCAAAAGTCTTCTATCATTAGGTCACGTCCGATTCCTTAGCACTAAAAAGGTTTTCTGTGTTGTGGGTCCAGTTTCCTGTTCATCTTTTGTTTTCACTACTATGTATTTTTACAGGTGATGATAAACTTGGTTCCGTACAACTTTAATAATTTAGTAGAGGAGCATTTGGACTACATATATGTGTTTGCCTGCGTGCAAGCTTGAAATTATTAATGCTGTGGGCCAATTTACTGCGACATATGTATAGTACGTGTTAGTAGTTTGCCGTGGAGTACGGTTAAAAGAAGAACGGCAGAATAGAACAATTAAAAAAATACTTTTTATTGCAACTCCCAAAAAATCTAAGTGACCTAGCTAACAAATACAACATGCATTATTTAATAAGATACATTTAACTCATACTTTGAGTCTTACTAATCAACAGTGAGCATACTCCTAAACCTTCTGATTTTAATAATGATAATATTATATATAAAATCTACACGATATTTTATAGATTGCCGATAGTACCAGCAGAGTAGAACGGTACCTCCCTCCCCCTGTACCAGGTGTCGGTAGAGGCGATTAAGGTACTGATACATGGCGGTATATCCATTTAAAAGAATGTAACTGAAATACACAGTGAGGTGAGGATGGGCAGCAGTATCCAAGACTGCGCTCTGCGATGGCTAATACGCTTTACATTCAGGAAACATTCCCTCTTTCTCGAGCAAGATTATTTCCAGCAGTGGACTTCTAATGTCTGATATTATAAATTGACCTGACTCCAATATAAGGCGCTTAAATCACTTATGTTACCAAACTTAACACCTGGACAAAGAACTAATACCGATTACTCGAACCTCTTCTGTACAAAGCAAAGACATTTCAAGCGAAAATTTTGTGTTGCAAGGTTTACATTAATATTTTAATTTGCACATGTAAAGGGGAAATATTTTAGCGCTGCCCGTCATCAACATAGAACCGCAACATGAAAACTTTTTCTTTTTATTTTGGGGTAGAACTAGATTACTTAAGAGAAACGATTGTAATTAACATTGTGTTAATGAAATTTTTTTAAAAAAAGTTCGTAAGAAATTAAATTTCACTGCATTGGCTCGTTGTCATTGTGTATAAACATACAAAGTCAAACAACTTCACCAACAGATGGTAAAGTCAAAACATTATATTTAATTTTTAAGCAAATAAATTAAAGAATAAAATATAATTAAAACGACTGTAGTCAGGCCAGCCCAGCGTGGCAAATATGAGAAAATTCTATGTATTCTTGTATACATCCATTTCTCATATTAAAAATCACCTCAACTTTTAAAACATGATTCTACTAATTTTGAAATACTTGAAAGAAAGACCAACAAACCAAGCTATAGTTTGCGTGATAATAATAAATTAATACGTATCTCTTATATTGACATGACTGCATAAAAAGCCGTCAAAGCATCTGTGTTACGAACATCAGACAGTAGAGGAATTTCGAAAATAATACTAAGAAACATTTTTTTATTATATTTTGATGGTGACAATTATCACCGCTGATGGCGGTGA
Organism: Heortia vitessoides; assembly: GCA_020976665.1. Classification (NCBI taxonomy): domain Eukaryota; kingdom Metazoa; phylum Arthropoda; class Insecta; order Lepidoptera; family Crambidae; genus Heortia; species Heortia vitessoides. The sequence continues at coordinate 3,938,893 of JACJUM010003174.1, forward strand.
TGATTGAAGGTGATCCTTATAACTGTCAGATTTACAAATTCAAAGACCATCGCTATGGTGGTGTTATATACGCCATGCTGCTATAGCTTATGCTGAAGCAGGCACCTTAATGACCATTCCGCTTAATATCTAACTTTAAATGTGGCCTTGTTTAATATATTTTGTTTTTTAATTGTTTTTATGACTCAATATTATACCTGTTTGTTGTAGTTATTTTGTATTTGTGATGCTCTTTCTTTGTGAGAAAAATAAATGTTTCTCATTCTTTCTTCCAATCCGCTTACGCTTCACAGCGTGGTCAATAGCATAAGTTATAAAAGGGACTGCGGCGTTGGTCACAGGGCGGGTTGTTCATGTTCTGCGCGATTAAACAGAGAAAGTGCCCGAGGTGTTTTTTTAACTAACTAGTACCAATTATTAAAATAAACTATGAAAACACTTGAACAAGACAGGTGTATTTATTTAGCTCTTAAATGTATATTCACTGTATTATTTTATTGTCACTACGCGATGTTTGTTTTAGCTTAATCGAAATATAATTGAATTCTCGTATTTCACATTTTAAGACAATAGCAGTTAGTCTTTCGAAAATTGTCACTGTTGAGCTTGATATTAAATATTAGTGTGATATCTAAGACGGTGATGAGCTGAGACTGGGACAGTATGGAAACGGGCAACGGAACCCCAGGGGACAGAGGCTGGTTTCCTTTCTGGAAAGAGAGAGACTCTTCATGATGAAGTCTTTGTTCCAGAAGTCACCGCACAAGAAATGGTCCTGAATGAGATGTTTCCACGAGAAATGAGATAGACTTTATCATGACGAACAAAAAACCACAACGTTTTAACAGGTAGCGATCACAGAAAAAATTAAATAAGTATTGATGAAATAAATGCGACACTTACTAAATATTTTAAGAAAAAGTCCTGGGTTGGTAGATTTTCATATAATATCCAATAATGACCTAAAACATAATATTAATAAAATTACTATATCGTGTAGATTAACTGAAATGATTATGAACTATTGATGATGTCGGAAAGAACTATTAGTTTTACTGTTAACTCATGCGAGCCAGGGTATGTATCAAGTGTTTCATAAAATTTCATAAGCTGTAGCTGAAATTTGCGCAGCTTGATGCTGGGACAACAGGAACAACTTTTAAACAGCCAATTAGAGCAAATTGTAGCGCACTTACTAAAATTTCGGTCGGTTTATCAAAGGTGCTTAATGTAATTTGTAACTCGCATACAAGTAATAAATTGTGTTTGTACAGATTAAATTACAGTCTATAAAATATATTTTAAAACCTATATCGAATAGATATTCAAGGGGAATTAAATTTTAAAGTACTCTCTACTATATTTAAATAACAAGTTTGGCACAACAGTACCTACCGCTGCTATTTCTGGACTGGACCACCTAAACACGAAGTTAGCACGTTTGACTCGGTTTAAACGAGAATCGTTAAAAATCATTATTCTCGTGCGGTTTTAAAACTTTAAGGCTAAAGAGACTCTTCCATTCCCTATGTTCAACCGTTATTATAACGGTGTGTGTTCTAAGCAATTTGTTGTGCATATATTACCATAATGGCTGTGCTCGGTGGTCATCGAACCCACGATCCTCGTCGCACCAGATAGGCTCTCTACCTTCTGCGCCACCGGACCCTTCAAAGATTCATGAAATTATTTGTGTCATTTACTCACAAAAAATATCAGATGTGTAGGTCCTGAGTTTACCGGTATGTAGCAATGAAATATTGCTCGCGGCTACTTTCTACCACCACATCGCTCGTATTCAATCATTGGTAATAAGTTTATCTATTTACGTCAAAACACAGTGCAGTTTCAAAGCAACTTCGCAAACGCTTCAAATGTGATAGTGTGGGGTACCTAAAAAACATTGAATAGGGATTTTTAAAGGCTGAGTAAATCGTATGTTATACCGTTGGTGTCAAAGGCGTTGACTATCTACGCCTACGGTAACCGCTTACCATTAGGCGGGTCGTATGCCTGTCTGTCAACATCGTAATATGCAAAATAGCAAATAATACACAAAACATCTTATACATTGACCTGACTCCGTGATAAGTCGCTTAAAACAGCTTGTACTACGGACATCAGATAGTAGAAAATTCACAAACACAATACTTAATATATGTAATATTTAACACCCAGACACAGAACAAAAATAAGCATCAAAATGAATGTGGTGGAGATAAATTTTATAATCGTTTCTATTCTATTCTATTGCGTCAAAACAAGTATGGATCACTACCATCTGTGCCATCGGGGCTGTCAAAATAGACGGCAGTCTACTACTCAGCGATTGTAGCGCAGTTTTCTCCCTCGGATCTTTGATTTTTGGAACAAACAGGCTGCGGCAGTATCCCTAAAACGTGACAACTTAGGGCCTATCAAGGATCAGAATGTATTATATTTTTAAAGGCAAAACGCCAGTGATTCCTTTAGTGCAACAGGTGTCCATGGGCACCGAACACTTACCATCAAAAAACTCGTTTCTGGCTTGCTGTCTGTAATAGCAATAAATCAGAACTGAATGGCTGATAAAATTATGATAAAATAACGATATTAACCTATTGATAAGTAACTGCATTTACGCAGAATATATTTTGAATATATTATTATTTTCCAACCCGTCTATAGGTTGTATTATGTACATAAATATTTTCTTTTATTCGTAATTTATGTAATAATACATAGTCTTTAAGTATTAACAACATTAAACCTTATCCGTCGATGTTTTTATAATCAGTTTTATGAACTGAATCTGCACTCTAAATTTTCATAGTATTTGGAAATAATTTATTGAAATATGCTTTTATCTTGGAACAGTAACTATTTTCTCTGGACGGAACGTAATCCTTTCCTGTATACTCAGAAATGATTGTACAAAATGTTATGATGACTGGAAAGTCAATTTATAATATCAAATATATACATAATCATTGGTATGTATTGATTTCCGACAAATATAAAGAAACTGCCAATATTATAACTTGCATTGTTTTCTACTGTACTTTTATATACTTCACCCCAAAATAAATCTTTCGGGAGTCATTGATTTACAAAGTGAGGTCATGGTCCGTCAGTCATAACATCATTCAACATATTATACCTTGAATCGGCCAAAACAGAATGGAATAAATTTTTTTTATAGTTGGTCTTCCAGATTTGTTTTTTTTTAATAAATATGCAAGTAAATTCATGTATTTTGTTTATAAAATAATTATACTATAGAAAAATAATACTTAAGAAGTTATACCTCCGATTAGTTTCCAAGTTAGGATTTAGATTCAAAGATATTTTTGAGGTATCTTCTTAACACATTTAAAAACATAACAGATTAATTCCCAACATATTTTTCATTAACTGAAATCCTTCAATCAAAAAGTATAAAACCTTGCTGAAAGATGTAAGAGTCGTTCATGTACTATTTTCTGCGGTTACTTTAAAAACTTGTATCATAATATTATGGTTACTTTAAGATTTCTCCATGGGATTTAGCGCTATCGATGTGAACACCAGTTAATTAGCAACAATAACAACAACACTACAACCCATATAAAATGAACTTACTGTAACTTTAATATTATGATACAAGTATGTATACCGCAGAAAATAGTACTTAATAACATGAACAATTCTCACATCTTTCAGAAAATTTTTAAAAGAAAAGATAGAAAATTTTCTTAACCTACCAAGTGCGGTCATTAAAAATATAACGATAAAGACACAAAGGCAAGGAGTTCCCTAATTAGGCGAGATGCAGGCAGCTCATTATACCTGAAATACTGCCAGATAATTAACCTCCGAGCAGATACGGCCTGGTGAATTTGAGGAAAACCTTTCTCTCGCAACGGGTTGAATAAGATGAAAAGAGAAAATATAAATAACAGTGTATGTACATTATATAGGTATTTATGTCCGTAATTTTGAACGTGTAACTGCACATCTTACATGTCTTACAATACAATATAGGGTATGAATATAAGGTGTCTGTAATAAGGAAAGCCTGACAATGGTTGGCATATGTGTAATATCTATCTATTTATATATAAAAACTGAAGATGACTGACTGACATATTAACGAAGGGTCTAAACTTTAAGGGTCAGAAAATTGAAATTTAGCACAAATGTTTCTTTTGTAACCCAGAGGAGCATTAAGAAAGGATATCTAAAAATTATCTCCCTAAAAGAGTGAAACAGTGGTGCAAAGTAAGTATGACAGTTTGCTGTTTTTGAAGACATTCAAATGAAATTCAGTATAAAGGTTTTTCATTGAAAGTCAGGAAACATGTAAACTTTTTTTCTAAAATCATCCTTTTAGGGGGTTAAAAGGGGGTGTAAAGTTTGTTTGTTTTACTTAGTATGTACCTAACCTGGCATTCCGACTTCATCGTATATTTTTAAATGTATCCTGGATAATTATTTGTTTCATATTGGAGTACCAGCAGAGCGAAATAGTATTTCTCAAACTGTACCGGGTGTCATAAGGGGGTAACTAAGGTACTGGAACAGACTGGTGTTGGTATATTCGCCCGCAAGTGTAGTGAAAATGCTATAGGGATGGCCAGCTACACTCCACCTAACGTAGCAATTGTGGAATAATCTTCTTTTCTTGAGGAGGCCTATGTTTAGTGCTAGAAGTTCTACAGCTGTTATGACAATGAACTATTTACTAGTTTACTAGCTATGTTGTTCAGTGATATTCAGGGGACTAGATAATCCTTATTTAAGATAGCCTTATTTTTATGTTGGCGCAAGAATTAAGCAATAGCTTCATAACGTTATGAGCTACTACGCTTATGGGTTAACAATAAGTTAAAATAATTTATTGTTATTTCACGACCCAGCAATTAGTATAACTGAAAGCAATCCTCAGGGAAAATGGTTATTTGGGAACACTAGAACAGTCAAATAATGTTAATCCGAGATAATTAAATGTGATATTGAATTACGATGTTCAAAGCTGTGATTGTGTTGTAATTAAATACCTTGCTTGTTTGCAGAATGAAAGCCTAAGAAAATTGTTTACTGATATACATACTTGCCTATGATTAAATTTTGTGTTTTTACAAAATCTCTTTGAAATTATGAAGTTTACACCTATTTAATTATTTTCCAGACAAGAATATAATTAACAATAATAATCCACTGGCAAATAAGTTTTCAAATTAATTAAAAATATAAATATTTCAGTACAGCAATGCGATCTATAAATTGCCAAATTTCTTATTTATTTTCTTATTACTACTAGGTTCTAGCGAAACGATGAGGTGTTTGCGCGAGGGTATCACAGTGTTTAAGGTTTAATGATATTCTTCCTAGAAGTTCTTGACGGCTTATTCACTGTTTCTGCGTAAGTTTAAGAAACGAAAATACGACAACGCTGCTTGACAGTAAGTGCGAGTGAGACGCTGATAGAAACGGCCTTTTTAGATCGCGTCCCCTATATAGTATCAAATTACTTCTCAACTGTTTTCAAACATTGTATAACTATTATAGAGAAAAATACGATCCAAAAGCATTGTTAAAAGTGTGGTATTCGAACGATCCATTCAGAGCATCGATAACGCGAAGACTTGAATGAAATTTCGTAATGAAATTCCTTAGGATTCATAACCCTGGCCCGCGATGCGATACGCAGTTCGAAGGGTTGAAAGTGGCAGCCAAATTTCGTTTTATAACAGAAAAAAAATTCGTTTTATAACGGAAAATTATAAATCCTTTGTTCTAATTCCACGAGTCACACAAACGGATTCTTTTTAAGGAATTTCTTTTAGTTTCTTTATATTTTGAGCGAGTATAAACAACGAAATAGATTCTAAAGCTTTGTTCCTTTCTTTTTTTTAATTAGACGCGGTATTTTGTCAAAGTCGCTTGCGATTAAATTAGGTTTTTTGTTGTGTTATTAGCTTTTATCTGCTTGTGACACGACGGACTAGCTATAGAAACATTTATTGTTTCATTGCCATAATTACTTTAACATTTATGCTTACCATATAGCGATATTCATTCTTCTTCGTTCCAACGTCTACATATATTGGTTCTATTCTTTTCTCACTAATTAATATCGAGTTTATATTAATAGTATATAACGCAATACGCTGTGGGGTACCGGCGGTTTAGAAAAGTAGGAACTACCCACTGTTTTTGGTATCGTAAAAGGCGACTATTGTACCGGAACCGGCAGATGGCGTTGTATCCATCCGAAATACGATTCAATTGTCACCATGTCTGCCTGTTGTGGCAATCATGGAAAACATCCTCCCCCTCTTTGGGGGGCCTATATTTAGCAGTGGACGCTTTGTGACTGCTATGATAATGATTAGGACTCAATAAGCACAATGTTATTTTAGTACATAGTTAATATTGTATACATAAATATATTTTATTACAAAAATACAATTAGATGCTATTTACAAAAAAAAAACTATTTTTCTTATATAATCTTGAGAACAATTGCCGCTAGGTCCGAAGCGTCAAACACAAAGTAATAACTTTTCAGAGTTAGATTGATTAGAAGCCTCAATAGATTGTCTTGTCATGTTTAAGTGAGGGCCCTCACTATAAAACTACTGCCCAACATGACAGCAAAGTTTTTTCTATCTTATGAAGATCATATTTTCATTTACGTCCGTGACCTCACCAGCGTTGCGTTTTAATTTAGTTATCATTCTAAGGTGGTTTATATCATATAAAAATTAGCCTTGTTAATAACCTTTTACTATGTAGTAAGAGTACTAAATAGGGTTTGAGAACCGCAAAATTTATTAAAATTGGTTAATCAATGAAGTCTTAAAAGTACAAAAATCAAACAAACTTATTAAATTATATTCCCTGTATTAAAATATAACCTATGTTTTTAATTGGTCTTCTAATAATGCATCAGTGAAAGCATTCGATTAAAGGCAGTAGTTTTAAATGTTGTTTTCAAGCATTCAGACAGACCGACAAAATATTTAATTATTTTTACATTGTCTTTTATTACTCTGATGTAGTTTATTTATTTAATTATTATATATTAATTTACCCTTATTATTTGTAATCTATAGATATCAGTTTGTTATAATTGTATTATTTCACGTATATTAAATAATCTAAATGATAAAAATATCCGAAAATGTCAAGAATATCATCATCAGCATATCAGCCATTAGAAGTCTATTGCTAGACATATTCCTCCCCAACAAAGGGGGAATTTTGCTTAATTTTAAATTTGCGTGTTGGCAATCGCAGAACGCAGCTTTTGCGACGGGGATGCTGCTGCCCATCACCGCCTTATGCATTTGAGCTACTCTATTGGGAATGGATATACCGCTATCTGTCGGTTCTAATACTCTTACGACACCTGGTACAGTGGTAGGTACTATTGTATGCAGCCGGTACCTTAGAGGCATTAAAAATATAACGCGACGTTTTATTGGCACAATAAAACAATTCCATTATCTTATAAAAATTAAATAAAAGAAAATTAACTAGAAGAAAGTGTTATTCATATAGATATTATCACAATATTTCTACACCTTCTAGTCTACACTTTCATAAGACAAATAATGGATTAAGTTGATCTTAGTCATTTATACCTAACTTTGAACAAGCCAAACGAAGCTGACTGGCACTTTAAACCGTGCGACGAGAAGCCTGCCCCAAAATTTGTATCTCATATATGCTAGGACACGTTTAATTTTGATTAACTGTTATATGAAAGACGTTATCATCACTAACATTTTGAGTGTACATCCATTAATATTAGTTTTAACAGCAGGCTAATAAATTACCTTGCCAAATATAAAACGATATGTTGCATGATTTGACAATAATATTTTTACAGATTTTATATAGGAATTTTGTATATGGACTTAAAATCTCTACTATAAAAATATTCTCTGTCTATGTCCGCTTTCCCACTTAAACCTCACAACCGATTTTGATGAAATTTTGCATAGACAATCTTTAGACCTTAAGAAAGGACATAGGCTATTTTATCATTCGGAATAAGGGTTGTAAGGGGTCACACAAATAACATAACATAAATATTGGTCCTGGGTTGTGATTGAACCCACCTTTGGCGAACAAGGTTGGAGCACTACATTCTGCACCATCCTTTTAAAAATATGACAGAATTACTATCATATATTTGTATAATTTAAAAATGGGGCTCGATGATAGTGATACTTACTATCTTATGCGCCAGGAATCGTGGGTTCAATCTCCATCCAGGACAAATATTTATACGATGATATTTTTATTTGTCCTGTGTCTGGGTGTTGAATTTAAGTTGTTTGGGTGTTTTATATAAGTATTATATTTATGATTCCTCTGTTGTCTGATATCCGTAACCGTAAGTGCTTTAAGCGACTTACCATGGAGTCAGGTTAAAGTATGAGATTCTGTGTGAATATATTATATATTACTACTGATATCTATTTGTACATACTGAGTAACATTAATTCTAGAGTGCTTTTTAGAATGATTAAATGTAATATAACACATTATAATTTTATAAGTGTCAATTATAGTAATATCTGTAAAGGATATGTTATAAAAAGTTAAGACGATACACGAAAGTAAAGACGAAAAATATAAAATAATAATCATTATCACCATATCAGCTGAAGGAATTCCAGTTGGATATTGGCCTTCCCGAAAATGGGGGTTTCTGCCCATAATTGTCACGCTGGGTAGGCATGGTGGCAATATCAGAGCATAGTTTCGCAACGAGAATGCTGCTACCCATACCCACATTGCTGGCTCTCAGTCGTTGCTATCTCTTATAACTTCCGTTACAAAAGACGGCAAATGAAGAACATACCAACCAATATTTCGAACCTCAATAAAATGGTATTGACTCATTAAATGAATTATTATAGCCTAGTATGGATTTCATATCCCATAAACTGTCACCAAACCTAACAAGTGCTCTGGTGTACAAATTGCATTGAGACAAAACTCATACTCGCAATAATATGCCAGGCTTATTGAAATTCCCTCCAATCTAGAACAATGCAAGTGGTATTAAAAATAATGAACACGATTCGGGCACGAGAGCACTGCATTCGGATTCACTCCACAACGAATGTAGGTTATTAAAATAGCCTACTGTTTCGTGAAATAAGGTCTGATACTTAATTTCGTCATTTTATGTCTTATGCAATGAAATTTAACTTGTCCTAGGCTTCAGGCCTTAAGGGACGATAGTCGAAAAATTTATTCATGACAAAGGACCTTTTTGATGAATTCGAATGTATTGAATTAAAAATAACAAAGCTTCACACTAACTTTGCATCCTTTGAAAGACCTTTCTTAGTGTTTTAGTTTAATTTTTAGTTATTAAATCTTACACTTTAGCCCCTGCGTTCTTATTCTCATTTTATATTGGATCTAAATGATTTTTTAATTCTCTATTCTATTCTAAATTATTTTTTAACATTATCCAAAGATTTTTAACAAAGTTTACTTGCACTTATAGTCTATCAGTTCTCCGTATGTAATGTCCCGACAGACGTCCTATCTTTACTAAACTTATATGTTATCCTGAAAAACCATTGCGATTATAAATTGCTATATAAACCTATCCTATATAGCGTGATAGATCTAACTGTACACAGTAAGCAAATAATGATTTATGTCGGTTAGAAGTTCATTCCGGACAAACACCATCACAAGAAATTTTATATATACAAAAATGATTATAGAGAAAATAATTGCCATGTCATTTTTAGGTTTTTTTGTGTAAAATATATTATTAATTTTGTTCTTAAATTTCAAATATCCAAGACAGATATACAATTTTATTTAGTTTAATATGTCGATGAAGTATGGCTATCCATGTAAAATAAACTGAATAATAAAATATCATACCTTGTTTACTGGAGACCATGCCCGGAGGACGTCATCAGTGGAATGGAAATGCTAATTGGATCAGCTCTTTATGTTGATGCCAAGTATAGTCATCACTCACTCTCACTCTCACTTAGCTACTCCTGTATCTCATATTTAAATACTCTTAGATTCATGTAGTACTTACTAAGACAATACCAATTAATATTAATTCTCCCAAAATTTTATATATTAAACTGATTGTGAAATAAATCGATTGAAGCACGTGTGTCACGGACGTACAATACAAGTACAACCATTATCATATAAATATTTGATCTGGGTGGGGATCGAACCCACAACGTTTTTAAACAAACGCAGATGATTGTGCTCCTATCTAAAACACAGTTTTTAAACAAAGTCACTCGTGTATTTGTCTTACTGTCAAGTCTAGCTAAGTAGTAGATGTCGCCGCATGACGACGACTGCGGTTCCTCATTAAGTAAACTACTGGCAGTCAGGAAATTATAGAACACCGATTTATTTCCTGAGTGGTTAAACGGGTGAAGACTGCAGGCCAACGCGAAGAACAAGGTCTGGCATGACAGGTGGCCACTAAAGTTAAAAACCTGGACGTCTGAAACGACAACCACTACATAAATAGTGTGATTTCAAAAACACGGTCGGCCGTTCTCGTCTCCAAACTCTTCTACGCCCGGTACTAGACTTCAAAATTTTGCTCAAAATAAAATTCTTATTATTTGGTATTCTTTCTACAATTGTCTTGCTAGGTAGGCGTGTTGGCAATCATAGTGCGTAGCTTTCGACGGCGACGCTACTGCCCATTTTCATCCTGTTCCATTACAGCTAGGTGTTTATGGATTAATATATCGCCATCTGTCGGGTATGGTACCGCAATCACCAATTAGGTACCATTAATTACAGCGCTTACTAAACGGCAAGCAAAATATTAATTAAAAAAACATTATATCTAAATTTGCACCTGTGCGAAGCAGTCATAGCTATTAAATTTACTCATTATATCCAATAAATCTAAAAATAGGGTACTCGTAAAGTAGGTTAGAATCTCTTTCAAATAGGTTGCGGTCTAGATCGCCATCACACCCGCCCAGGGTGGCAATTATGGGCGAGAATCCCCCTATCTTGGGAAGGCCTATGTCCAACAGTGGATCTTCTTTGACTGATTTTGATGAATATTAATGACACCGAATCGATGTAAATAAATTTCAATAAATCGTAGCAAAATTAAATCTTTCACTATTAGGACCAGCTGTTCGTCTGCACGCCAACAAACTTATCTAAGAAGTGCCAATCTATATTAAACAAATGCGTGTTTCGCTTACTTGATGTTGATTTCAGTTCCAAATGCATGAAGCGTAGTATTAAGTGGTTAAGTATAAATAAATAGCGAAATACATTGTACAGCTCCCAGGTTAGTAAAAGAGTAGAAGAACTGTCCAATTAGCGCAGTGTCTTCTGGCTCACTAATGATGTGCCCTTAGCTGGAGTTCGTCACTAATGTTTGCGTCGGTTCTTTGTCCTAAAGATAAAAAAAAAAAAAAAATTATCCGTGTATTTTTATGGTAAATATAACCCGACTAACTTAAATAAAAAAAGGATGCGCACAAAGGCTGACGATGGCTTTTATTTAGATTTAGCTTTGGCTGATTTGTTTAGATTAGTTTTAAATATAAAGCAGAAGATGTCACAGACCTTATTCAAAGGTCGTTTGCATTTACCAACACCCCTCGCTTTCACCTTTTTCTAACGTCAAACAGTAGTGTGCGCATTACAGTAATTCTGTCTCAAGGGTGAGAAAGGCAGTGAAATTACTGTGTAATATAATTACAAAGTTGGAAACGCACTATCCTCGTGATAATCCGAGCGTTTACAGTCTGCGGTGCTCTTACTATCATGTAGAGCGTCAGTTTGTTTGTACTTCAAAAATTTATATATCAAGAATATTAAACGAAAATATTGTGTTGGTCTACTTAAAAGTGTTGTATTTAAATCTTTTCTAGTAAAGTCGCAATCGCAAAATTACGTAACAAATACGAGTAAATCATTATTTTATTTCAATTAAACTTTTACTATATTCGCCAGATATTATTATTGTTTCACAAAATCTAAAGTGTTGCTATAATGTCGTTTAAGTGAACAAGATGGAGTGGAATATGTGGTAATCTTAAAAACATACAATAATCTATTAAACCGCGACTTTAGTTTTGACTTTTGACAAATATTCTGCAATCGCTATAAGTTTTACAACACATTGGAGCCCTATTTCTATTTTGACAATGTGTTGAGATAAAAAATAGATTCCGGTTTCAGTTTGTGTCAGAGGCAGTTAAATTTATTGGATAATATGATATAATATCATTAAGTCACAATGTTGGCAAAGCGCTAGTGATATCCATGTGATATTACGAGTGTCTATTAGCTGCAGTTAAAAATTAATAAAGTAGTTTATCATGTAGCATTGGTCACCTATTTCTATCGCTAAGTAGCAGTGTTCGCATTGCTATGTTCCAGTTTGAAAGGTGAGAGAGGTAGTGAAATTAATGGGTAAAGAGACATAATTTTTTCAAGTCAATGCATTAGTTCCTAATCTGTTGATGTTACGATCATCTTTGACGACGTTAAAATTTTTTTTTTCAAGTTAAAAATTGTTTTTAATTTTCCTAAACCTCATTTAAATGCAAATGTTTGCTTGTTTAACTTAAATTAGTACTCTTCAAAGTTTGTAAATCAGTACGTCAACACCAGCTTAAGTAAAATAAACCGCGTTTTTGTTAGTTCGTTAGTTGCTGGGCATATTGATATTCATTTCTCTATCGTAAAAGGCCTCTTCGTGTTTCTTAATAACGTCACATATATCAGAAAATTTCGGTTGAAGCGAAAGCAGTCATTTTCACTTGAAGACAGACATTTTTCAAATAATTTAAGCCATAATAATTTTGGTAGCATTCCATTGTCCATGATATTAAAAATTATTTCGGTATGTCGGAACTATTTCTGTTAAAATTTTACTGGAAACCAAATCTGAGTAATTTTTTTCCAACCTCCTAGTTGTCTTTGCTTTCCCGGGGGACTTAACCTGCAACCTTCCTCATCTTTGGGAGTGCACTTCCAATTACGCTACTGAAAAATTTGTAGGCGCAATATTTGTATTACCCCAAGAATCATCATAGATGCCATAGAGCGTCCACTGATGGACATAGGGCTTCCAAGAAAGGGAATGCTGCGGCTCATCCTCATCCGTCACTACTTAAAAGCGGGTTCAATACATGCCTATCACAAAATATATTTGAATACATCATGTAAGTGGAGTGTTAGTAGTTTTTTTTTTAATTTCTATAGTAGACCTCAGTTTGAAAGAGCATGATGTATGTGATAGTGTATCATACGTTTTTGTATTAAATTTCACAAAAAGCGACAAAATAGGCTTAGGCAATAAAGAAACCTTCCGTTGAAGCATTTGTCAACCTTAAAAATGTTCCACATGTGGGAAGATAAGATGAGAGACAATTTTATATGATTATTTTACGACATCGTCTCTACCCACAATGCATATCATTAGGTCGAGTAATGGTTTTATATCTTGAGGTATCTTTTTATAACATTAAGGTTGTATAAAAATGTAAACAACACAGCATAAGTAATCCACGTTTATATAAATATATACTTATATTATAAAGAGGAAAAAATTGTATTTTTGTTCCTCTATACCAATGAACCTATTTTGGATAACATGTATTATATTATAAAAATAGAGATTCTCACGTACCTTAAATGGAAATATGTTCACGAGATTGTATTTTTGTACAATTGTAACAAGTAATCTCAACTATGTGGATAGAGAATAGAACGTTAATAGTATTTTATAAGTTTTTGCAAGAATTGTCAAATTATAGTCAAGTAGAGATCATAATATTAAGGGTGACTTAATAAAGGGTGATTCAGGCTACTCCTAACACTTTTGTAAAAATAGATTAATGAATGAACGCCATCCCTAGTTTTCTATCCATTCCATCTTTGTTAGTATCAAACCAAATAGAAATCAACACTATCTTCTTACTCCAATAGCAAAAAAGAGCCTTTGCATATTTACGTACATATATATTTTTTAATATATACATCGGTTTCTTTCCAATAGATACAGTATAATAGTATTTTCTTCTGTAAATACAGAGTCTTGTAATTAACAGATGTTGAAACATCTCGTTTAGTTTATTTTAATTAATTTTATATCATTATGTCTTATGATATACTGCTGCGGGGTAATGCAGCTGATGTTAAAACAATATTTGTTCCGCTATTCGAGCGATTAACAAAATATTACCAACAGACTCGCTTAAAAAGATAATTAATGTAATTACTATATATACTGTCAATATATTTAGGAAAACATTATGAATGTCCCTAAAAACACAGAAAACTTCAAGAAAAAAGAGACATGCATAATGATAATTTAAAAAAATAAATATAAGCTCGTAGTGCCTACAACTTGACTCCACATAATAAATAACTTATTCCAGGGCAATTATGTCAGACTTTACAATAAAAACCTTGCCTAGCCTTGCCTTTGAATAAATTCAAAATATAAGTTAAAAATAAGTTTTTCTCTAAAGCTTACTAATGCATTAAAGATTATGTAAACGACAAAACTGCTTCGTATTAAAATGCTTTGATCACTATCTTTAAGACAGTGGTTTGTTAGTGCCGATGCCGGTTGGGGTTTTATTAGCGCCAACTATATAGATGGTGTTGGTAGAACCTTTACCATCACCAGTTCTTTTCTGGTGGGTGGCGTAATGAACCTGCAGTAAAACTAGTTTTAAGACATGAAAAAATCTATGTGTTAGATCACTTTTATGACCCCTTGAGTCGACAGGGTCATCTGTATTATATTTAAATGTGCATACAATCACTGATCGTCCTTATTAGAACTAATTTATTATTATTACTTATATTATTAACGATTTAAAAGTGTCTATAATGTATACTTGAATAAAGTATATTTACAAGCCAACACACTTGCCCGACGCTGCATTTATGGGAATAGTCTCCTATTTTTGGGGAGACCTATGTCCACTTGTGGACGTTTTACGGCTGCTATGATGAGGGTGTTAGGATAATAATATTTTCTATTATATTATACCTAACTGTCTGTAACAAATGATAAATGTAGTAACTTGATTCTGGTTCGTAATAAAACACTAATATTATCGCTTTCCTACTTGAATGAACCCCGGCGCCAAATCTAGTTACCAAACAAAAACCTTCTCTTTAATCTGGGTTGCCATAACAATAGCCACAATAAGCAGGAAAAATCAACGAAAAAAACCTTCGGTACACGTATACAGCCTCCGGGGAAACGTGTAAAAACCGTTATTATATTTTTACCTGACCGAAACCTATGCGATGGGGAGAAATTAATTTGGAAATTTTTCGTATACGATATTACTAAATAGTAGCATTAGAAAGCTTTTGTTTAATGAAACGTTGTATTTTTAGAAATATGCCCTGCCTCATTCTTTAATAAAATTGTTGATATGAATTGTAAGAGACATGGGGAAACGGTGGAGTAGAATAGTGTCCCTTTGTACTGTAGTAAGAGGCGACTAAGATTCCAGAACCGACAGATGGCGGTATATCCATCCAAAACAGCGCAAATTAAATGCAATAGGGAAATAGGATAGGGATGGGCAACAGCATCCTTGTCGTGAAATGCACTCTACGATTTCCACCACGCCTGCCCAGCGTGGTAATTATAGTCGTAACTCTATCTTAATCCAATAGTGGACATTATATGACTTATATAATGAGTTATTTATCGAATAAAAAAATCATGATTACAAAATGTAGCTATAGGGTAGAGGACCAAAGAATAATTTATACGGAAAATTTTACTCTTTTTATTTATATAAATACATTATAAATGACAGCCATGCGTTGTTTTATTTTTTTATAAATTCTGTTTGAAATTTCATTTTTAACGTTGCTTATTAAGTAACAGTAATATATAATGTCTATTGTTACAGGTAACGTTTTAATCTTCTTTATGCACAGAGGTTTATTTAAAGAAAAGAAACAGGTAAGTTCTCAAATAGTATGAACTTTAAAGACTTCGTTGTCTTTTCTAAACAACTCTTGTTAATATAGGTACTTATATTAGAGTTATATTTGTCTGTTCTCTCACCGGGTAACCATTTTTATATCCAAAATACTCACTCAAGGTACTATGTTTTCTTACAATTTCTTACCTTGTGTTTTAGACCGCGTGGATTGGGATTTTAAAATACGACACTCAGGGGAGCATAATTTATCATATAATATAAAAACTTGCTATAATTTGGATTTCCAATCAATACTGATATTTTGTTAAAGTAAATTTGCCTATCATATAATCCTAAACAGTCTTATACAGTCATATTCAGATGATATTTGGCAAGTGAATAAGTTAAAATCTAGAATAGAAACAGCAATTTAATGTCGACATTTTAATTAAGCGGAGCTAGTTACAAATAAAAACGCTCTTTAACACAAGAAAGTATTAATATTATTCTATTTGTGTTTCATTAAAATAATATTTCAAGATTACGCTGATAGCCTGGTACCCAAGTTGACCGTACATCAATGCAATCAATACAACCAATCGATTAAAATATTGCATAATTCGACATATTCCACTAAATAATTCAATAACACATCGCTCAATATAATAAACAAATCATCGAACATTTTTCTGTTTGGAAGAAACTTCTGTTATTTTCTTTAGCAAGTGTACTGGACGTTATAACATTTCTCATCCAGATGTTACCGGTTATAATCCTTGACCATTTCATAAATCACATCGACCCGACTTAGTTGACACACTACATGATTTACGGCTTCAGAAGAGGCAATAATTCGTCTCACGAAACATTTATTTAAAATGAATGTTATTCACAAATCTATAATGTATCTAGTCTATCGTCTTCAGAGCTACTAGATTGACTTTAACAGTGCTTTGCCATACTATAAAGTACTGACAAAGTAGAAGAATTCTTCTTTGTAGCAGGCGTCGTAAAAGGTGGCTATGGTGCCGCATGTTCCAATAGAACAGGCAGCCAATGTACAGCCTCATCGTGAAGGTAAACTCTGTAATCGCCATCAGATGCGTACCCCTCTCCAAATGATTTCTAATATATAGAACGTGGTTTGGCGGTTGTAGTCAGATCGTGCGTCCATCCTGCGAGTGGAAGTTCGAGAAACTTACAGTCCTTCAGCCGTCGGTGCTGCGTGCTTTCTATCATGCGTGCTATTTACTCTGCATGCTATATATAATATATCGGTAACTCTAGTTCCATAACAAGTCTCCTCACACCTGATTAGATTGAGCAAAGAAATTTCGCATTGTTCGTTTGAAGATCACAAATAAGTGACATATATTACGACCGATGTGTATTACTGGCGATATCAGCCAGTAATACACATCGGTCGAAAGCTTTCGGCTTGAGACGTTGAGGTTTTGGACGAGAAGATATTTCGCATCTTCTTCTTCTAACTGAGGTGGATTTTACCGCTTGTCTCTTTCTTAAAATTGGTCTTAGCTTAGCCAGGCTAAAGAAACAACTACTTCAAGAAGCGAGTTCTTAACTGACATTGGAATGGATACAACATAGGTATTACTTTAGTTACCTGCTTGTTAATTCTGGACTACAGAAATAATAAGAATTCAAACTTATTAATAAGCTCAAGTGTTGCCTTCGAGATGTGGGCTTAGATTTTAAATCAATTCTGCCTTATATTCTACAATACAATTCCAAAGTAACAAGGCCAATACATTCTTACATGAGACATTCTTGAGTACCTCTTACCTTAACAATATATTTCACAGGTAAAATCCCTGTAATATCTTAAATAGCGGTAGACAACGGGTTGTAAAGTACAGGATTTGATAATAAGTATGAGACAACGGTTACTTTTTTTACCAATTATAAGGCTATCATCAAATTGTTTGTAGTAACTAACACTTTTTTATTAAATTAGAGATCTAAATTCACGTACATATTCAATAATCTAACTTATAGCTTTTATTTAGATAGATTAGTTAGACCTTTATGGTCTGTTTGTTGACTTAATTAATTTAAATAAAACAGTTGATTAAAACTGGCTTCCAGTCGACCTAATATAATCACGGACCCGATGGCGTAAATGGTAGTGATCCTATTTTACGCGAGGATTCGTTCCCTATCCAGAACAAACATTTATATGATATTTGTGTTAGTGTCTGGGTGTTTAAAGTACGTATTTAAGTATTTGTAATTCCTCTGTTCTCTAATACCCGTTAGAGGTTTTAAACTGCTTATTAAACAGACACCCTTAGCATTTAATCATTAACCTATTTAGGGCTGACGGATCGGAATCAAGAATAGACAGAAATGCAATTGACAGTTTTGACATTGATCCATGTGTTTCCCACTTCAGTTTTCGCCTTCATTTACAACAGTAACGATGTGAAACAAAATTGAGAAATCAATAGCATTGATAGCACACATTGAATGTTTTTTTAATAGTTTGATAAATCTGTCGATTTGTCGAATGAGAGTAGCTGAAAAGTAGGTTTTAATGTAATCAAATGTGAATGCAAATATACCATTGCATTCACATTTGATTACATTAAAACCTGATATGAATATCAGATATAAATATTTAAACCCGTGTGCATTTTCCTTTTATCAATTGTCGTTGATGTAGTAGAAAAGCTGGTAGGCAATACTTGAGGTAAAGGAATTATTTTTCAATATGTTTTTGACTTCATCGTTCAACGTTCGCTATTATAAAGAAGCATTTCCAAGAAAGAGGGAATTCTGCCCATAAATGCTGCGCTGGACAAGCGTGGCGACAATGGCCGAGTGTAGCTTTTCGTTGGGAAGCTACTGTATTTCCGTACTGCATTTCAGCTATGCTGTTTAATTACTATTAATCGGGTGACACCCATACATTTAGACATATTTATATATAAATATGTAGATCTGGCTAAATAATATAAGTCGAAACGTAAGCATTTCATGCTTAGTCTTAATACTTCTCAAGATTGTATTTTATCTTTTGACTGTAATGTGTTGCAAAGCTGCACTATCATTTCCACTTTACCCTCATTTTCGCTATCTTTTTTATATATCAAAAGTAAAAGAGTAGAGGTAGACAGTTGTGAAGAGAAAAGAGTAGGGTTATAGTTTTTATGTTATAATCAACTTGTGACTGAAGAAATAGCCAGTTAGTTACACAAACTGTCTACATGAAATTGTTTTTAAAAATACTTTGCATAAACCTACAATGAATGAGAATTACACCGTGTAACAGTGTTTTTGCTTTTTAATCGTCACACTTAGCTTCATGCTGTAATATTATTTTCAACTGTACGAAAACAGTTGACCCATAGTAAAAAATCTATACTCGACTATTATTAAAACTAGTGTTATTAAGGTATAAGAAAATCGCTCATGTGTTTACCATAGTATTCACCTTACCTTACACTACTATCGTGAGCACTGCTCAAGCGCTTCGTCGTGTTAACCTTGTTAAATCGCTCAGAACATGACACATTCAAACTCAAATACTCTAAGCAAGACGAGACACGATACAATGCTGGTGCAAATACTGGTTGTAATATTTCGGGGAATATTCAATAAGTGTTTATTAAGAGGCCTACAAAGGTATCATATTCCATGAATATCTTGTAGCCATGTATGTAGTAATGACTGAGAAGAATAGTAGGTACTCTTCTTCTCAGTCATTACTTACTATTTTCTATTCATTCCTGTACTAAAAAACGTTAGAGACTGAGGTGCCACAACCGACAAATGGTGGTATATCCACGTGAAGCAGTGTATCTTTAAGTGCAACAGGGCGGAGATGGGCAGCTGCATTGCCGTTGTGAAACTACGCTATGCAATTGCCACCACGCTTGCCAAGCGCGGAAATAATAGGCAAATTCCCCTTTTCTTGGGGAGGCCTACGTCCAGCAGTGGACGTTTTACAGCTCCTATCATGATGGTTTTGATGATGATATACTACTTTATACTTCTTTGTATATATAGATTATACCGCATGTAATTTTATCCGAGTTCTTCATTCGAGCACTTCCTTCATGGTTGAAAATTTAATCTTATCTACATGTCTTTATTTTTTAAATGATCTAAGTCGGCAAAAAAGCCTGACAGTAACCGTCACCGCAGACTTTAGATGCTCGTATCATCATAAAGATATAACTAGGCGTAACCTTGTGACTTTAAGATGATAGATAGGTATATTACCCAGTAATTTCACTACTTTATTTACCCTTCAAAGCGGAACACAACAATATGAACACTGCTGCTTGGCGGTAGAAATAGGTAAAAAGGAGGTGACAATGCAGATGATTTTTGTATAAGTCTTCCTATCGTGGTGACTGACGCCCATTCCATAATAATATAATGCCAATCAAAGCTTTTCCTTTAGGTACTGCATACCTGGTTAGTACAACTTCGACTTAAGCTGTATTAATGTATTACTGTTGTGCAATAACAAAAAATTAGAACAACATTGGCAGAGCAGTATATATTCCTGTACGAGGTGTTGAAAGAGATGACTTAAGAAAACCGACAGATGGCGGTATATCTGCAAATAGCATCATTAAAGATTAGCAAATTAACACTAGAGATAGACCCGTACAAAGGTCGTTGGCATAGGGACCTAATTAACATTTGAACATAATTAGCAGACCAAGAGCAAACAGAAATTTTCATCACAAAATATATTATATTTAAGCATACACAAAATTCAGTTTGTTGTTCAGATCTAAATTATGTAAACTATGTACTTAAACTCTGTGTTTTAACTGAGCCATTCATCTTTGAGTACATAAGTCTAATTCCACTCAGATATAACGTGCAGGTGTGGACTGTAGATACGGAGGAAGGTCATTTTTCTTGAAGATTTATGGATAGAACATGGCGACAAATCTTTTGTCGTTATTCGGGTTTATCCTGCAGCTTTTTTATATAGATCGGTCCATATTTAAGTGATTTCCAATTTATTGGATTTCCTTTATGTCAAGAAAATAGATGTTATTAATCTATTTATTTATTAAAAAAATTAAAATGTTTTGTTACCAATTCATAATAATTTTCTGGTTAAAATAAAATATCAAAAGCGGATAAGAGGTTTCGTTGCGTGAAGCTGGACTTCAAAATAATGTCAACAAAACTAAATAGAAATGGCGTGGACAACGAGACACTGTATATTTGACCATTTAATAATTTTCTTAAACTACTGTTTAGTAAAGAAATCTTTTATTTGTTTAATTTAAATAGAAACTTCTTTTTTTATAAATTTGTTATGGTTAAATATGAAGTATTGTGTTTGCAAATGGAAATCTAAAATTTCGACAATAAAACTTAATAGAAGTGTCGAGAGACAACAGACTTTTTTCTACAATCAAGCTACTTTTAGTAATGGACCAAATACATTTATTACAATTTATAAAAAGCATTTTACGTCCTCCTCACAAATTACTGAATACTATTTAAATATTTTGTCAATTTTAAAAACTTGTGCATCATGAAATATATATTAAGCAATATTGGCTTAATGACACAGATAATAGTGGTTTTATAATGTGGTTCGTAGGTTCGATTCACACTCCTCACAAACATTTATTTATATAAATGAATATTTGTGTTTGTTTTATGTCTTAATGTAAAAAATGTATTTAAGTTTTACATTTGGCATTCTGTACCAGTTGTTGTAAGAGGTGACTGAGGTACCGGAACCGACAGATGACGGTATACTTACCTGTACTTACAAGCCATGCCTGCGATTGCCATCACGCTTGCCCAGCGCGGCCATTATTGTATGGACATTTAAAGGCTTCTATGATGATGATAATGTTGATGATTGGTCATTCTTGAGGTCTCTGGTATCCAAAATACAAATTTTAATTTAAATACATACAAAAAATCAGCCAAACGTAGATTTATTCATGAAAATGTTCAATCATCATCTTCGGCAAACGTATGGAAGTTTATGCATTCTCAGGGTCTCGGGAAGTCTTTAAACCCTCCCAATTTTAACTGTTATTTAGTCTAACGAACTTAATAAACACTTCTCTTTAACTACCACATTAGATCTCGTTGTAAAACTGTCAACTATAACTTTAATTACTTCCTTGTCACGTCCGTCAGCTAATGTATTAAATTTTTCTCCTATAACCTAAGATGAGACCTTTAAAACTATTTCAGTTCTCAAATACAATGCTGTTGGCTATAATGATGTGAGTCGCCGCATGATTTTTCTCTTACTTAACTTTATTGTATCACCATTGACTCACATTATCAATTTCTCCCTACAACATGGCTCCTTTCCCAGTATATAGCGCAAGCCTATGTTATCCCGGTTCCTAAAACACCTAACCCTACTTCTTCAAATCAATTTCATCCCATTTCTGTTTTGCTATATTTCTCTAAAATTATCGATGCAGCTGTAGACAAACAGCTCTCAAGCCATGTCTTACAAAACGCCCTTTTAAGTCCCTTTCAATCCGGTTTTTGTACAGGACATTGCACTACAACAGCTCTACTAAATATCCTGGATGATGTAAGAGTTAGAATGGAATACTCCCGCCTAACGGTCCTAATTCTGATCGATTACTCCAACGCCTTCAACTCTATCAATGTCAACACGAAGTTCTCCTCTCTATTCTCTCTTACGTCGGGGTCTCTGATTCGGTTCGGGAATGGTTCGCATTCTACCTTCGAGAACGCCAGCAAGCGATGCGCCGGGGTGATGATTTGTCCCAGCGGGTGACAGTTGATGCTGGTGTGCTGCTAGGTGGCATTCTCTCTCCGTTATTATTTTCCCTTTTTATAAACCTTGTCACCAAATCTATTGGCTGCTCTTACCATCTATACGCTGATGACCTGCAACTATATACCCAGGCAGAGTATAATGACCTGGATAAAGCCATTGCTCGGATTAATGCTGATTTGACCAACATCACAAACTGGTCACAAAAGTTTGGTGTCTCTATGAACCCGTCCAAGACTCAAGCCATTATCTTGGGCAGTAAACGGCAATTATCCAGTTTAAAAAATGTACCTGTAATTATTTATAATTTGGCAGTGCCGTACAGCACGTGCTTTAGGAATCTTGGCCTATTTATCGATTCTTCCTTAACCTGGGATTCACATGTTAATAAAATCAGCAGTTAGGTTACTGAAACGCTTCGTGCTCTCTATAGATTAAAACATTTTCTTCCTACTAAAACCAAAACCCTTCTTTTGCAATCCTTGGTTTTACCCATAATTGACTATAGTGACGTGTGCTGCACTAATATCTCTCAAGAACTCCTTAATAAATTGGATCGTGTATTAAATAACTGTCTTCGTTTCATTTTCGGTTTGCGTACATACGATCATAATTCCTTTTACCGTTCTCTTCTCGGCTGAACGTCGTGAACGTCGCAAAATTCGAGTTCTATCCATACTGTTTTCAATACTTTTTGATCCGTACCGTACAGAAATAGATATATATATATATATATATATATATATGTGTGTGTGTGTGTGTGTGTATATATATTTCTGTTTTGTGTAATGGTTGACAGAGAGATAATGCCATCTGGCAATACATTTTGTAACATTTTGTGCAATAAAGTTAAATAAATAAATTAAAAAAAATGCTTTAAGCGACTTACCTCTGATTTAGTTCAATGTCTGAAAATATGTGATTTTATTATTATATTAAAGACTAGCTAACCGTCCCGGCTGCACACAGGTGGACAATTGTATTAAACATTCATGGATTGGCTAAATATAGTCTTGGAATTCTCGTACCTACAATTCAACCCAGAATCTATCGAAAATTTTACAGAAATGTCTTTCGTTCGAGAGTAGATGATTGTACTAACCTAACAAAATTATAAGAAAAAGAAATTACCCAGTGAATTGGATTACATTATTGAATTTTGTAGGGATCCCCTTTTTCATCAGTAATAATGTTAGACTATATTATAAAAGAATAATGTAGCATTCTAATCGTGAAATAAATTATTGAAATCCGTCCACTATTTTTTAATTTTATTATTGTTGATAAAATTGTAAAAGGCAAGAAGTTGTTTGTTACATTTTACTCAAATAATACACCGAGAAGAATAGTATACTTTCTTCTGTACCAGATGTAGTAAGAGACGACTAAGCTACTGGATCCAACATATAATGGTATATCCAGCAAGCATTCATTCCTTGGAAAGCCTTTTGTAGTTGATGTTTTATGGCTACTATACTGACAAAACGAAACTACTATTTGCAAATTAATTTGAAGTAAGATATCTACATATCAGTTGTTTATTTCAAAGTAAATAATTTTATATATTCTCTTTAAAAATCAGAAAAGGTGCACCTATATTGCATACCTGTATTTATGTAGTGTTAAACAATTTTTTTACGATTCTATCACTTGCTATTTAGTATCAGTAGATTGGATAAAAATTTGTGTCAATGATACAAAAGTCAGTTTGTGTCAAGTATATGGTAAATATTCAAACGACGAAGGTGTGTGTCAACATTATTTATATTTATAAAGCCTTTGTGTTCATACAGAGTCAATCGAGCAAAGCGTGAAGACTAATCATGCGTGCCATCTGAGGTGAGCGCGCTTTGAACTCTCTAAATCGCTCCATTTTACTGAGAAAATAAACTCCTGTATCAAATATTATACACCAATTTTTAATCGTGTGCAACTGACGGTTTAAAATAGTCTGAACTGACATCTAATTCGTACCATGACCTGGTATGCACCACCAGCAGCATGGCAAAGCTCTACAATTGCTATCAAGCCTACGTCCAGGACTTGCTCGGCAACTATAATGATTTATTACTTACTCCCAGTAGACTTGTTGTGAGTGACAATGTAATAAATATAAGTTGGAACAAAAATTGTGAAGTATAATGGGCGGCCTTATCTCAAAAATCGATTTCTTCTTGGCTACTTTAGAAAGAAGAAGATATAGTTGTAATATAAAAAAAATAAAAACAAAAATTTTGTAAATTAACATTTTGAAAGCCATTTATAAATGCTTAAAAAATAAATAATCTATATCGGAGCTTAAAAGAGCATAAGGAAAAAAGTAGATAAAAGTAAAAGGAACGACCTAAAGCCTTAGTATTACAATTGGTAGCGATAAAAAAATGGTGCTTGTTTGAGTACCGTTGCATTGCTATCTGTCGGTTCACCACCATCCACCCAAAATACCGCAGCTCAAATGCAACATACAAGATCAGGGAGGACCATACGCATCGCGAAGCTACGCTCCGCGATTGATAACATACCAGCCCAGCGCAGAAGTGATGATTTCGGATCGCATCTGAAATCTGAAACAAGTGTAAAGCCTCAAAGTTTATAAAACGTGTGTCAAGCCATTGGAAGCCTCGTAAAAATGCCTGGATATAACTAATTAAAGAAATAATAAAAAAAGAAAATAATAAAAGAAAAGTAAAACATATTTTTACTTTTCTTCTAATATTCTGCTTAACTGTAGTTTCTTTTGTAGATTCATTGACCTGTAAACAACAGGTTTAAACATTTTTCTTGCAAAAAATCAATCGAATCGCCAAGCGCAGGTGCTGTCGAATACTCCCCAACTTTTCAGACCTTAAATAAATTTCCAATTGGTATAATTAATTGTGTCGATTTTCAGCAATTGCAAAAGTAGCTGAACGTTGCAAATTATTGCGGTTGGATGTATACTTTGTATTGTAAACAATTGCTAATACTAAGAGTATAAAAGGTTTTCTATTAAGATTTGTCCAGTGCCAACTACAAGATGTGGTCGCTATGATTTACATAATACAATTTAGATTGTCATAAAATAGTAATTAGATATTCAAAATAGGTAATTATCTATTATAAAAATTCTTTTTTTTTTAATTTCTTATAGTTGCGCGATAAACATTTTTGACTAGGTTTCCCTCTGAGTCTCCCACGGAAAACTTTCCAGCTTCCCGGTGAAATCTTTATCCTTCCTCGAGATTCAAGCTTGAGTTAAAGGTTGTAATGTACAATACAGATAAACTCATTTTTGCATTGATTATAGTTGAGTGTCGAGATAACATACAAGTTTTTCATTGTCAATTACTCCATTGTTTTCAGATTTTTAAATCAGATCCCAGAACTATTTCACGGGGTTTTACGATACACCTGTATCGTAAAATCCCTTGATGTGACTACGCGTCATAAATCTTCGCGAGTCTACTGTGACACAGTTCCAATTTTCATTTTATGACCTCTTCAGACACTACTTTGTGTGTTTTATTCTCTATTATGCATTTCACCAGCGTAGACCAGTTTAGACTGTAATTCAACTCTACAGAGGTGAAAATAGTCTAAATATTTAGGCAGGAGAGGCTTGTCTTTGTTTATTGCGTCATCGTGAGAAATCTATTGGGTCTAATAGGCCCTCGGTCCTTTGAAAAACAAATTAGAGTTTTAGCGGAATGGGCTTGATAATTTTGCAGCGGAGAAAATTGTTACAAAATTAAATTTCTGGATTCAGGTATTGCAAATTAAAACTATTTGACGGCTGTGACGCCATTTATATTGTTAATTTTGTACATATGTATAATGTTATAAGCTATTGAACCGATTTCAATTATTATTTGCTTACTGTGTACAGTTTGATCCAATTTGGGAGATGTACATTTTCATCATAACACTATATCTTAATATATAGTTGCAATATTTTTCTAATGATAAACATATGCATAGATTATGTACTCAGATAGCGTCTATAGACTCAGTTATTCAAGCATAAAAACTGAAACTGGAAAGAAAATGGTTAGTCATACTACTATACTATACTAAACAAAATAACAAAGAAGTAAACTATTAGCTTCTTCTTGGGGTTTGAAGTGGTATATAAGTAAAAAGTTAGTATAGTAAAATTAAATCATTAATCATCATAAATTGTAAATCTCTGTGTGCTGGATATAAGGCAGCTGTGATCGAGTCTTGCCCAAAATTGGGTGCACAGAACCATTGCTAACCATTGTAAGATGCGAAATCCTGTAAACTTTTTTTTACTTATAATAACGACTTCAAACCCGGTTTATTACTTTTGTCATTGTTCTTTACATTGTTTGTTTGCCGGTCGGTATAGTTTGCATCATATAAATTTAAAACTAAAGCTGTCAATTAAAACTGTGTATCTTGTCGACATTTTGAACTTTAATAAATATATTATTTACTATATTGTCCTGGTAAACATTCCTCTTGAATCATTCTAACCCTTTAAAGAAACCTCATCAAAATTCTTTGCGTAGTTTAAAAGATCTTGCATACATAAGGACAGACAGAAAGCGAAAAGCTATTTTGCTTCATACTATGCTGTGACGCAACTCTGTAAGTCGTGTCACTCAAAATTTGCGAAGCAGCTTAGTTTATGCCACGAGGAGAAAATTTATCATCCACTCAACCTGTGAAATGAATATTACTACGCCACAGGCAAAAGTTTTGCGTGTGACGTGTTTTATGGCTGTCCCGGTCTGCAGATAATTTTCTCATTAACCCTCCATGAAGTTTTCTACACTAAAGGTTTTGCAACCTAGTATGAATAAAATTAAAAATCTAGACTTATTTAAAACTTGTCTTGTTATATTAACACGCTTATGCTTCTTAAATAATATTGGTAAAGTCCAAAATAAGTGTTTCTCTACTATATTAATCACATAAACCTTTGTCTTAAACACTCTAACCATTGAAAGAAACAGCATTAAAACCTTTTACTCAGTTTTAAAGATCTAAGCATACATAAGGACAGACAGGTGATAAATAATACATAATTTAAAATTGTGATCGATGACATGAGAGTTGTGCAAGTGAAATAGTTTGTTTATCTGGAAAGTATTATTACGAGAGATGGGAAGTATTAAAAAGATATTGAACGGAGAGTGAAAGCTAGAAAAAGTATGAAATGCTTTTAAGGGTAGACAAAATGTTGGTATGAAATGAAACGGTTGGTATAGGACGACTGAGGCGAACATATCTTATCCAGGTAGAAGAGGTATTAAAGAAGATCCAGGGCAGAAGAACAGAAAATAAACGATCGTGTATTTAAGGACTAATGCAAGTAAGGGAAGCAAAAGAAGTATAGCAAGATCGTAATAAATGGAGATCCGTAGTCATAGAAAATGCTTTTTCTTTGTAATAATAATAATAATACTGCTTATTTTGCACTTAAATTTACGTACAATATTAATAGCATATAATACAGCGATTTTTTCCAGGCAACTTTTACATGGAAAATGTATGGAAAACATATTTAAAACACGAGGTAGTATGAGGTATACTTAATAAAAATACGATAAATCATGACAAAAACTTTTAAAACTAAAAAACAAAATTGTAATAGGTTCTAAAATCGAAGTAATTACAGCGATAGATAATACTCCTTCACTTTCTTCTTGAATATCGGCGAAGACATTGCGCAACGGATTATTAAGAGAAGCGCGTTCCACAAACGAACAGCATAAACCATAAAGGATTTACTATAGAATGTTGTGGAATGCATAGGCATCCTAATTTAATTGTCTTTTGAATCTCAAGCAAATTGTAAAAGAGTATTTACTAAACTTAATTAATAAAGGTCAAATTTCGACCATCACGCATTAGCACGAATTAGCTGTAATTTTAATGTCTGCGTTGTGAAAACGAAGATCCATTTACAGTGACACTATAAAAGGCTTTGATTAAGTTCAGGCTACTTGAAAGAAATTGGAGTGAGAATAACGAGGTGACGTTGCTTTTTTATAAAATTAATAATTTGACGTGAACACGACAGGGGACGAGCGAAAATGCTGTACAAGAAAATTGTTAGCGACAAATTGTTGTTGTTACGGATTTTTTCAAAGCTAGAGGTTTAGAGGTTTAGTCTAGTCTAGAGGTTTTTGGAAACCAAATTAATTAGAATCTAAATTAAGTGATAGCACATTATGTATCAGATGAATCAAAGAAATCTGAATGAAAAACAAAATAGAACTAATTAAATTTGTTTGTGCATAAACATAGATACACACAGTATTTGCAGGCTTGACTTCATGTCTATTTCTGTTGACTAATTTCCAGAACCCTCACAAGATAACTAATTGTTATAAAAACTGTTATAACTAGCTAGGACAATTTCATTTTAGAAATAAGGATTGTTACCCACGTATGAAATTAAATAATTTTCGTAAGAGGCGGCTAAGGGATCTGATAGATGGCGGTACAGGAACAGGGCGGGGATAAAAAGCAGCATCCCTGTCGCAAAGCTGTGCTCAGCGATTGCCATCGCGTCTGCCCAGCGTAGCCATTATAAGCGAAAATCCTCCTTTCTTGGACAATAAACAGACATACAAATAAAAAAAAAATTTGCTATTTGTATCGTGTTTACATTTATGTGCATGTGATGAAGAGCCGATATATTAATATTTTTAACAGATACTCCAATTTAATTTCATATGTATTGATACATTTAAAAGTTAGATACTACGAAAACATTGGTAATTTGGTAAAATAATATTATTGATGATTTGAGGGGCTTCTGCATCTATGTCCAATTTTAATTTCTTCTTAGTTAGATCAACTGAAAGGTTTACGACCAAAAAAATAAATTAAAACCACCTATAATCAACTTTCTACTCAATTTTTCAACTTTATCATTAGTACGGTTAACAAAAAATATGATTAATGTACCACTGCATTCGAATACGTTTGCAGAAAACTTTTCAGATTCATACTTGCATATAAGAAAAATCTTAGCATCTTAGAAAATTTCTTTACACTTCGTTAATCTTTATACATCTAAACTAAAAGCTAATTTAATTTCACTGAAAAGCTTTGCGGGGCCAGCGACACTAGCAGCGTTTTCTTCAAAGCATTTAGACTGTGCATTCAATGGTTATATTTGAAGTGAAGTATGTCAGAAAGCTATATATATTGTCTTTATTTATCATTGTCTATATCTCATTTAATATAGTCTATAGCAGATAAAAGTTAGTAAAATAATTGTTTTCAATTAGTCTTAGATAAACATAAATATGCTGAATCTGAACTACTTTTTCAAAGGCTTTAAAATGCGATTTATTTAACTTTTTATAATTTTGTTGGACATTTTGGCTACTTTGCGAAAACCGTTTTTTGCAAATTAAACCGCAATTTAAAGCCTGAACGGCTCTCTCTCTCTTTAAAATGTAAAAAAATTAAACAAATCAGGTTTTAAAGCCGTTAAAAAGTTAGTATTTTAGATTCAGCATAAAATACTGTTTTATGCTGAATGTGTTAATACTAGAAAATATTATGATAAATTTAAAAAAACATGCCGATAATAACCATGACATGTCAAATCTATCTTCATATATTGCTGTTAAAACCAGACCAATATTCATCAGTTTCAACAGGTGAGAGAGGCAGTAAAATTACTTGGTCTAAATGCTCGATGGTTTGTCGACCTGGGCTAATAACATTAAAAATAAAAAACAGCTCATTCCACAAACTACCAATAAAGAGCCATAGAACGCCTATGATTATGCAATGAAATAAAAATGTAATGCT
This sequence comes from Heortia vitessoides, assembly GCA_020976665.1. Classification (NCBI taxonomy): domain Eukaryota; kingdom Metazoa; phylum Arthropoda; class Insecta; order Lepidoptera; family Crambidae; genus Heortia; species Heortia vitessoides. The sequence continues at coordinate 3,969,373 of JACJUM010003174.1, forward strand.
GTGGGGTATATATACCGACAGAGCTTATTCTAGTCCAGAAGAATCTGTACCAGGTGTCGTTGGAGTCGACTGAGGTACCAGCAAAATAGAATACTCCAGAATAGTCTGCACCAGATGTCGTTGGAGTAGGATCTGAGGTACCGCCACCGACCGATGGGGGTATAGCCATCTGAAACATTGCAGCTTAAATGTACACGGCGAAGATAAGCAGCAGCATCCCTATCGTGAAGCTACACTTCGTGGTCGCCACTGCGTGCAACCAGCGCGACATTTATCTTTAATATTCTCCATTTCTGGGGAAGTCTATGTTCAGAGTACATTATGCATTCGAGTTCGAAGGCTTATATTATGATAAGTATTTATCTTGATACAAAATTATAAATAACTGAACTGATAATCAGTAGAAGGCCTAACCTTACAATTTGTCATCACTCGGCACGTATGATCGAGTCTTCGCGAGCAATGATGACGTGTTAATTTCTGATGATCGAAAGATTAATTCTTAGACGCTAATTTAAGTGTTGCCTAAAACTAAACCAAGTTTGAAATCTGTCCGTAATTCTGCAAACTTCATTTAATGTTGAGTCACGCTAGAATTTATTAATAGTCTATGTCCATTGCTATTATTCAATATATCCACATTACCCCAAAGTATTTTTGTAAGTTAAATTTTACTTATTTATAAAAATAAAAATAATTACTAAAAATAAAGATATTAAATTTATAAAAATAAATACATCACAATACAAAAATAGATTTTATAATTAAATTTCATATATGTCCTTTTTTTATTGTGTGTATTCTTGCTAACCCACGATTTGCAGTTTTAATGATGAATTAGAATAATTCGCTAAAAAATAAATTAAAAACAACAATGTTTGAGGAAGAAGCTGACTTGATTTAAAGTGCCAAAGTTCGACTTCTATCCTATGTTAAACCCTATATATTGTACAACTTGTTCTAGCCAAATGTAATAATTTATTTAGTTCTTACCACCAGCTCTTAAATAATAAAGAGGGCACACATAACACAGCACCAGCTACGCTTTACTTCTGTTAAACTGACAGTAGTTCTCTAGTGCAATTTTTCACTAGAGTAGGTCCACACAAAAGTGCAGTGTGTAATTTAAAGCACCGCGCCATGCTTGACTAATAGACCGGAGCAACAGTTCATTTCTGTGTTTTTATTAAGTACAGGGTTTGAACTACTACATGTTTTTGTTGTATTACCTGTTCATTTCAACAAAACTCCCAGTGCCATTCCAACACCTTTTGATACGGTCTAAAATAAATCTAATAACATTTTTATAAATGAGAATACAAAATTCTACGTAACCCATCGATCATTTTTTATCAGTTTAGGTCTTCCTTGTATGTTTTTTGCCACTTATTTGCAAAAATTAAAAATTGACTAAAACATTTGAAATTGAAACTGAAAATCGTGGTATTGTAAAAGCACGTTATTTAAACTGTATACAACAAAAATATATAAACGAATATACAGGTCTGTCAACATATATAATAGATTAAATGGGAACTACAATAAAAAGAAACATAAAGAGGATTACCATCATCACAATAGCAGGCGTAAAATGCACACTGCTGGAAATAGGCCATCTCAAGAAAGAGGACATGCCCGTAAAATCCATTCTGAACAAGCGCAATTGCAGAATGTAGCTTCACGACGGGGATGCTGCCACGCACTCCCGCTTTGTTGCAGTTAAGCTGCTCTACTTTGGGTGGCTATACCGCCCTCTGTCGGTTCCAGTACCTCATTCGTCTCTTACAATACCTGGTTCAGAAGAATTAAATTAAATTATTATTCTACTCTGCCATTATAACATGACAAACTCCTTTGCCATTCTTTTAGAATTCGCTCATTAATTCCATTGGAGGGTTATAGGCCCCCTTAAAGAAGTAATTTTGCCTAATGTGAATTATTTAGTATTGTACAGCAATAGCTTTAATAATTTTGTAACTAGTATCTGAATACTATTTCTGTATTATATAATCCAAACTATAAATAAAAATACATCGTTAACCTAACATAAAACCTCTACAAAAATAATTTTCTCTTTAAATCCGAACTTATAAAATTAACTAGCCTTATATTGTTGATTTATCTGCAATGCAGTTCACTGCGGATGTCATGGCTGACAGCGAAATTTGAATTCGTAATAATATTACCTACGCTAGTAGTATCTTACATTGTTTTGTTTTGGATCAAAGCCAAGCATGAAACTCATATAAAATGGTCAAATTAACTTAGTTTATTAAGTTACTAGCAGACTGACAGGCTTCGCACAGGTGACATATCACATCTAGCTTTAAGTGTATTTTTAAACCAGTCTAATAAGCCGACGCATACCAGCAAATCTTCCAGTTCGATCACTTTTGTACCTTTTGTAATTTGGTAGGTGATATTTTGTGGATAATTTCTGAGTTTAGGCACAATTTTATAGGCAAGAGATGATGGGGTCGAATCCCACCCAGGGCAAATATTTATATAAATATATGTATTTAAGTAGTTTATTTGTGATTCCTCTATTGCCTGGCGTAACACAACCACTTTAAGCGACTTACCACGGAGTCATGTGTGACATGTTCTGTGATCGATCTTCCAAAAATATATTAAATTCATAATAACATTAAAAAATAATAATAATAAGTAAATTCTAAACGGCTATCAGATATATTAAAGATATAATGTTATAGAGATAGATGGTCGACTATAAATTCATTTTGATGTGGGATTCCTATAATCGGGTACTGAAGACACTCAAGAGCATCAACTTTCCGTTCAATAGCCCCGAGATAATGAATAAATTACTTTCGCTTAGCCTGAGTAGAACTTGAAACCTTCCAATTCCAAGTCGACATCTACCGGAGTAGTAAAAGATTATCCGCAGAATTAAGTCGTTGATTCCATGGCCACTGCACCTGAAATTTATGTGATAGGTTCTTGTATTTTTATGGAACGTCAAAAAACGTCTTGTGATGTGATTTGTTAAATTCGTTGACGCAACGCATTATGTATTGAGTTACTGTGTGTGGCGCCATAATCACCAAATCTTAGATTTCTGGTGAAACCTGAGTACTTTACTTTTATTTACTACCACCACGAAAGGGCAACGTCACATTATCTGAAACTATATAGACAATGCGATACATATTTGAAGAAGCAGTGTTACTAGGTTAAGTGATATTATAATCTCCGGTTACAAGTTCGCGCGACATGACGCAGTGATAGCTCGCGATGTCGCGAACGTCTGTAGAATACAGTAAACGCAAGCTTGACTTAATTTATTGATAAATCATTAATACAGCCATTGGAAGTTGAAAACTTTTTTGCTGCTGCCCATCCCCACCCTTTGCTACTATTCTATTCTGCCGGTACCTCACGGCTTTATTGATAAAAATCAAGCATAATTTATACTTTAGAATTAGATTCACAAGAGGTAGATTTTGTACTAAAGTTTTTGGTATGGTGAGACCCATACAAATAATTATTGCACATTCATTACAAAAATTAACGTAAACAAAACGTAACAACATGTATAAAAAATTGAATAAACCATCACAACGCAAAATTTTAAGCTTAACCTTATTAATAGATATATTACATAAACTGAATCAAATAAAGCAGTTTCTCCATCAAAGTTTTACCAAAACATAGGCCTTTAATGCAGGTCCGTAACAAGATCCAACAGAAAAGAACTGCGAGTAAATGGATGTTGATCCCCTATCAATATCTGAGTGAGGTCGTTTTACAGCTAAGTGGTGAGAGCAATTTGGTCGTAATTTTGTTTTATAAATTTTCAATCGTTGGTCTTTTTGCTTAACCCATCTAAGAAGTTTGAAGTTACTGAACTTTGATCTGATATTTCGCACTCTTTTACTCGATTACTAATTTCAATCATGTTTAGACGAGAGTTTATAACTATGTTACTGATATTGCGTCTGTAAATTGATTTCTGTTGGAAGTTCTCTCTGTGTTTCATCTATATATGTATTAAGTGATAAATTAGATGAAATCTGCCTTCAACGTTTACTTAATTTCTATAGCGAGCTTTACCCTTTATTTGTACAAACCTAATGCTGGCTGACTCTGACGTCAGTTCCAGCGTCACCGGGGGAGAGAGACCAGGCCGCTCACGAGTTTGCGACCCTAAGCCTGCGCTTTTCCCGCACTCCCCGTTTCAGTATCTATTTCAGGGGATTTCATCCAAATTTCATCCAAATTTGACAGACAGTACATCCATTCCAGAGAGAATAGCTTATATACATTGAACGTGGATCAGTAGTATCCTCGTAGTGTAGGCAATCTTCTTCTTCAAGTTATAGGCAATCTTCCCCTTTTTGCCTATATCCAACAGTTGGTGCCCATTGGCCGCTATGATGATAATGATGAGGAAAACTTTTATTTGAAGGACATAGAAGTTATTTTACTACCCGTGTTATTATATCGGGGTGATGGTGATGAACAAGTGGAATGTTTGTTTCTTTGGTAAACAAAATTGTGTCTATCTGCTAGTGACGATTTTACGGTTTTATCGAATTTCTTATAGTGATATATTTATATGAATAGTCTAATCCCTAACAAAAAATATGAGTTATTTTTGTTCCCGCAAGAATTCTAGAAAGAAAAGCGATAATATATGAAATTAACACGGATGAAGTCACGGATAGAATTATACCAATGAAATTAATACCAATGAAATGTGGTCAGAAAATTTTATGGATGTAGGTTTTTTTGACAACAATTTCCTGTCTTAAGACATAAACCGAATCTATGATAATAAAAGAATTTAGTTCCATGTGACATAATGGCATCGATCATAATGTTTACGAAGCGTAAGTGAATTTCTTCCGTAGTTGCAAGCATCGATAGGGGTATTTTATATACATGTTTGCCGAGTTGGTAGCAAAACGTTTGTGCAAATGGTAATAAATAAATTATTTATCGTCATTACCATGATATCAGTTGCAGAACGTAGCTGCTGGACATAGAACCGGTTGCGTGTGACCTGCGTCAAGCGCGATTCTGCTGCTTTAGTCAGATCGTTTTTCCACATTGTGGGTGGACGTCCTACCTTGATTTTATTTATAGAACCTTATCGTCCATTGTCTATCAAGTCTGCGTGCTAAATACCCTGCTCACTGCGACTTCAACTTGCTAATTTGCCGGGCTATGTCGGTTACTTTGATTTTTTACGGTCTTCTCATTTCACATTCGATCGCGACAAAGAGACTCCAAGCATTGCCCTCTCCATAGCACGTTAAGTTAATTTAAAGGCCAATAGTTAGAGACTACGTTTCACTGCGGTAAGTCGCCTGGTAACACTTTGATCGAAAACTTTCGACTTGAGACTGAGGTACATTGGACGAAAATATGTGCCACAGTTTTCCATACGCTGCTTATGATTTATTTAAGGATCATTATTTGATCTTTTTGTTATTGAAGGGTATTACTCATTTGGTCGGAGGTCAATAATAATTAGGCTGCAATACTAAAATGTTTATATCCAGGTTTTTTATCATCAGTTTTAAATTGGAAGTTGGTCTAATTCAATTCAAAATGTTCATCAAACTTACCTAATTTAAACAGTCATGTGTTTTATAGTGAAGTAACGTTTTTGTCATCTATCTAGTTTAAGCTAATATCAACTATCACATATTTATTACACACATTTGTTATATCAAAATGTTTGCTGGTTTTCATCTTGATTAGCAATGAATCAATTATTTACATAGGTATTAGAGCTTTCAGTACAAACGTTCTAGTCGTAATATTGAATGAGTTCTTTAAACATCAGCACAATATGTGCTGTGTACTCTGGCCCGATTCCGGCACAATGTTTGTATTTGCGATCATCGTCCAATATCTTTGTTTCACTTTCATTTATTTTGATTTATTACAGTATTAGTCTTATCATTTAATTGTAAAGCGGCGGACTATTTAAAGCTGTTTATTCTTGTTCTCCATTTAGATAGTACTGTAAGTTTACTAAGACACCAGGTGTCGTAAGAGGCGACATAGGTAGAAAACCAGAACCGAGAGATGGCGGTATATCCAACTTCAACAGCGTACCTCAAATACACAGGACGGAGATGGGTATCGTAGTCTGCATTTGCCAACACGATTGCTTAGCGCAGCAGTTATGAGCGAAATTTCCCTTATTTGGGGAGGGCTGTCTAGCAGTGGATTTTCAACGGCTAGTATTGTGATGATGATGATGAAATTTATACTAAAGGAGCTTTTGTTTAAAAAATAATTATGACGGATCATAATAACCATTTTTCTTTATATTTACTTTAATTCAGTAATTTTATTAAGTCAAATTATAAGCATTAACTTTTTAAAAAAGTAATATAGTAAACTATGTTTTGGAACTATTTTTATTATTCCAATATTTAATATGGTCGTCAAACAATGTTCTCACAATACCATAAAACAGGAGTGTTACATCAGTACAAACTTTTATTAGCAGCGTTTTTGAAAGTCAAAAATTTTTATTCTATATCTCGCCCAGTTTTTATGCTAACGAAGAAATGCAATTTTCAAAGAATTGAGTCGTGATAAACATAGTTACGTGCCTGTCAGTGTCGTGAAGTAATTTTTTACATGAATGTGCTTTTTTTGGTATACAAAACAGTGAAAGCTATTATTTACTTAAACCAATTTATTATTCCATTCACTTCGCGTATGCGCCACTAACTATAAAGAGTTCGAGAATTTGACAACGCTGCATTGAAAATGTTATTTACCTCGGGTATGCTGTTAACAAAATTACGAGGACTCTCTTTTTATTTCGCTTTCCCTACTTTCTCGGATTTAGTAACGTTTTATCATCATATCAGCCTTAAGACCTTAACTGCTGGATTGGACTGGACTGATTATGGCCTGCATAAAAGGCGACTAACATTCAATGCGATCTTACGTACACCTTGTACTAGCGATCTGACAAAAACCGCATTGGTGGATATCTTACGCTGCGCTTATCGGTTCGTAGTCTGATTTCCCAAACTTTAAGATTCTATCGGTTCTGCCTTCTAAATGCCATACCCAAGGCCACTTTAGCTCGTTAATCTGCCAGGCAATGTTGTTAACATAATGAAAAATTATAAAGAAGTCTATGATCATGGAAGAACACAAACGCTAAGTTTCTATCTGTTTTATTATCCAAATAACATCTGACAATTGACGAGTGATTAATGTTTTTAATAATGGCCGACTCCAGGGCTGGGGACTCATAAAAACGAACACTTTTGTATGGCACGAGATATAGCCAAGTATGCCACGAGGACACTCATCCATTTACGTCTCTAGACGAACATCGCACGCTGACGGTGTAATGAGATAGTTTGGACCGAAGCTGATATCAGTTGGATGTGACATTTTTTGTTCAGCTCGATTATTTAGAACTTAGAATTTCAATATGGCAAAAGTTTTTTTAAAACTGATGTATTTTTCCTTAGCTTAAGATATGTTATTTTTCATCTTATTATAGAATTAAGGAATATTAAATTATTTTATTCATTTAAATAAAAGTAAATCGCTAAAATGTGTGTATACGCGTTTAGATAATATTTTTTTAATATGTTTGTAATTATGAAAACAAGGGTAATATGCGAATAAAAAGTTTACATAAAAATATGAAAACTTCTCTATAATTAAAAACTTCTGAAAGATAATATAACGTAATGTTGATTTAATTTTATTCATATTACATTTTTTTCTCAACGACTTTGCGGTCAGTCACCTCATTGGCAAGGACTTCTTATGTTATTTGGCCTTTACCCTCACAATATATTTTAGTTTTGAATTGTGTACTTCATATATCGAAGTTTTACTGTAATGTACTTATATTTGATAATAAAATATGTTAAAACGTGGTCTGGATCTTATATCCAAGTAGGTATTAACTTCCGAAGCCCCAAAATCGGTGCCGAATCAAATTAATTATCCCCATCCTAAATGTATATCCAATTATTCATGCGTCCCCGTCCAAGGGTCACCATTGGCTGGACCTTTTAGCGGGATTGTCTGCCCGAATAAGAGTCAAAGGTGCCTGCTCCCTCATTATCTTAAATAATTATACGGCGGGAGGAGATTGATCTGTTCATGTGTGTATGTGTATTTTCAATGAACATTCTCAGATTTTAGTTAAGAAATCCATGTCAAGTAGAAAAGAAATTAATAAAAGCGATAAATTGGTTTTATTTCATATATTAACCTGACTTAGAGTCGCGAGCGCCTTTATGTCACGGTCAGATAACAGAAAAAAACAAATATAACACTGAAATATATATTTTAATACACAGACAAATAACTTTTACAAATATTCATCATAAAATATTTGTCCTGCGTAGGAATCGAATTCATCACACTCTCGGCGCGTAAGATAGGATCTCTACTATATGCATCATAGGGTCCGTCAAATTAAGAATGTCAAATTTGTATTTGTAATAAATCTAGTTAAAATAGTAATGATATGAAACTACTAAGTATTTCATAGATGTTAGTAATATTTTTGTTTATTAGTACTTTAAGTAACTTTTTAAGGCTTAGAGTGAAGGGTGGCTATATATAGACGATAACTGTCTCTAGTCATCATTTATGCCGTAGGTATACTCAACGGCGAATGAGCGGCGAATATTAGCCGCGATGGACTGACAAATTGGTCGTTCATTCAATGAGACGGCTTGAGACACACCACTAATTACGTACATTATGTTTTATATATATGTTATCTTAAACATTTTATACACTAATTAACATAACAGTACATACCTTATTTGTTTTCTTTTACTAAATTTTGAAATTACGTAGCCGTAACCGTAAACCTTAGTCCAGTTAGCAGCTTTGGCATTATTTAATCGTGTCGCTAAGTACTGACAGAGTAGAATATCACCAAGTGTCGTAAGTGGCAACTGAGGTACCGACAGATAACATACAATTATAAACAAAAATCCACCTTTCTTAAGTTGATATAATGATCCTTATTTTCATGGCTATCTATCGCAACTTATTCTTATAAACTGTCTAATAAGATTTTTTAAATAATATAAATAAGATTTTCAAATTACCTTAATCTAATAGCCCTTTAAAAATGGCGATGGCGGTAGCAGGCAGGCAATTACACAGAGCCCGTGCGGTTAACGACCGCTATAATTATACAGTAAAATGATCTTAAAAATATACATAATTTAAAGGGATTAATATCGTATTTTTGTTATACATAAATTTATCAATAGTCATGAAAAAAACAAGTCATTGACATCTGTTTTATATATATCCTCTTCATTTTTTGTCAATAGCGGTATTTTTTAACTATATCACTTTAAACTAGTGGCTACTCTAGACTGGGTACAAGCATGACAATAAATAAATAATAAATACATACGACATCCCATACGTTGCCTTCGAGTTAAGCACTTGTGTCAAACGACAAGGGAATCACAAATCTAATGCTCTGATGTATATTTATAAAACCCATAATTATCTAAACGCGATTGTTTCTCATATATAATTATACATCAATTAAATCAATGTATCAAATTAGTATCATCAATATAGAGTAATAGTAAATTCACATATCTCGTACATTGACCTAACCCCGTGGTAAGTCTCTTAAAGCACTTGTGTTACGGACTCCAGATAATAGAGGAATTACGAATATAATACTCAAATACATTTTTTTAATACCCAGGCACAATAACAAACAAAAATATCATCATATATATATATGTTATGTGTGGGGGTTTAAACTCACGACCCCTGTGCACATAAGATAGGATCACTACCGTCTGCGCCATCGGGCCCGTCATATTACCATAAATAATATTCACTGTTAGCAGCTCCCCGCGTTTTAACCCGCGTCACGTTGTAGTGTAAAGCTAGTATCAGTTAATCACCTTCTCCTTTTTATATATATAGTTATAACATTTTATTGAATAAACCAAATAAGTTAACTATTATACTAGCTTTAAGCACACCTTATACCCCCATAAGGGATGATTTTAGAAAATCTTTTCTTTCTGAGCGCTCCTCCTATATATACATATATATATATATACATCACATGTAATAATGGTATTTTTTTTTGTTATTTTTACATAATTTTCACAAACTAAACACGAAAAGAAAGTTTTTTTTAATAAAAAATATCAAGAGTATGTGTGCTGAAGTCTGTAATAGTAAAATTATACATTAAGATATTCTAACACGAATACTTTTCTTCATTGAAATAAAGAAAACACTATTCAATTTCATAATAAAAATCGCCGTTCAATAACTTCCAAACGGTTCATATTTCGTTTTTCATTGTAATATCGACGTTTCAATTATCTCAATGCAACTGTTCTTAAAATTACAGATATTATTATAGAATGTTTGATGTATATGGTTATACAAGTTTCTATCCGTGAAGGTGGTAATGTTGTTTTGTATTAATAATAAATTAATTCAAATAGGGAAAAGACCAAATCAGTATGTCTAATTTATCATCATCATTATCATTACAACTAATTGAAGTCCACTGTCGGAGGTGTGAGATAGGTCTCCCCAAGAAATGGGGAATTTTGTCCATAATTACCGCGCTGAGCATGAGTATTGGCAATTGCGGAGCGCAACTTTCGCGAGGTGATTTTGCTACTGCTGATTTCTGTGCATTTGAGCTACACATTTTCGGATAAATATATCGCCATCGGTCGGTTCTGATACCGTAGTGACCTCTAACGACACCTGGTACAAAGGGAGGTACTATTGTACTCTGCCGGTACCTCACAGTAAATATCTAACTCAAGCAGATTAAATTACCATTGTTTGAAAACCTCACAGGCGTTTCTGGACAGCTGGCAGTTCCCTAGATACTATTAGAATTGGCAGTGGATAAATTTCATGGTCATGCAGATCACAAAAGGGATAGATATGAGCCTTTAATAGGATTTATTGGAACGGCTACCCTTTGACGAATCGTGTGCTCCAAAGCTGCCTCTTGATAATTCGGAATACCTACTCGTACAAGTAGTAAACACAAATTTACACATTAGATTAGAGACATTTTACTGTTACTTTGATGTTAGTGATGATGATGAAATGCCGTTTATATGTTTATAATACTTAGTCAACAAACACGCGTGATAGTTAGCGTCATCGTATAGTTGTTCGTTATTATCACAGAAATGTAACGAGCGCTTTGGGAACCTTGTGACTTAAAGATGTTACGTCACGTTATCCAGTAACTTCACTGCTCACATCCTTCAAACTTATTAAATATCGTAAATATTAAACCGTATTGCAAACACTGTTGTTTGACGGTAAAAATAGGTGACAGTGAGGTACTAATGCAGACGACATTTGTATGAGGTCAACCTAGAAAACTTATATTATTTGCAGATAATAGAACTTACCATTCGTAAAAAAATTGATACTTCTGTAGTATTACCGTCTAATAACACTCTAAACACTATGAAAATATCTGATTTGGCTCATTTTGTTTCATATCGAGGTTGACTAATAAATAAATCTATATAGTCATTTTAATATCACGCCTAGAAACTGAGAAATATGATTTTCAACATTTTGACGTTAGTTTGATTTTTATTTTGATTTTTAGCAAATCTTACTTTATACGTTAGTCGTCGTCTTTTGATAAAATAGGAAATATCATGCATGTATGATAACATTCCTAACTTATTTTGTTACAAGTATGGCGATTTTACGCCAAAAAAAAAAACCTCTTTCTGACCTAACTAAACATACTTAGCGCAATACTCTTTATGTTCTATATTAGGAACATATTTTATAAATATATAATATAGCTCCTTTTACTGGTTGAATGCTGCACATTCTAATTGAAAGAATTACTAAAATCGATCAAGCAGATTTTAAATTGTTCCGTACTAAACTAACAAACCAACAATCAAGATTTCCTGTCTTTAATATTAGTAAACTCTGTTGCTATCAGTTGCAATGTATAGCATTGCATTCAAATCTAATTTATTAAAAATGTGCAGATATAAAAGAACACATTAATAGGATCGATTGTCGGCTCCAATCTGTTAATGGGGCTCCACCGGGCAGTGCCAGATAAAACGGGCAAACGAACTGGCAGTTTCTACTATTTCAATGCCTCTTACATTCAAAGGCTTTACTTTCTTTGAATCAGAGCCCAAAGCTTAAGCCTTTTCAATTTAGAATGTCAGAGTAACGGGTTTGTTATATTTGTAACCTTTTTATCATTCTGAGGGCAGAGATTTCTGCTCCTGTCATTCAGGATCCTCAGTATTAATTTTGGTGACGCCGTATTTTATGATACGTTTTAATTATTTCAAGGTTCAAGCTTAATAGTGTATCATAAACTTATTTTTAAATTGCATTACAACTTTTACGAGTCATTATCATTTTTATTAAAACATATTTTGTTTATTGATTCGAGTTATTTATAACTTTGTTTTGTCGTATTCATATTTATATTGGATTTTAATGAAACGTGTTTTTGATTGAGGTATTTAATTCTTGTATGACTTGAAAATTTGGCCGCGTACATATTACGTATGAGGAACGAAACTGTAATGTGTTATTAAAATACATTATTTAGTATGTAAAAGTACTTGTGGGTCTAATTGAGTCTTTATAAGAAAATAATTTTAAAAATAAAAACACGAGTCAGTTGTCGTCCGTGACATAGTTTCTATAAATATTCCATGTAAACCGTTTATTGGTCATGTGTAAATTTTGGTTGTGTTTTGTGTTTTTATTTGTTGTGTTGTGTATTGGTTGTACAATGTGTATATTTAAGCTTGTGTGTCGTTTCATAATATATGTGTTGTATATGACTCAGTTCTCTCAGTCGTACGGTCGTGACCTCATAACAAACACCACATTTGGTTTATTAATTCATTGGAACACGGGTCGTCTTTGACGACATCTAATGTATCTATTTTCTGTGTACTGTGTGTCACTGCTGGACATAAGCCACTTAACAAAGGAGATATTTTGCTCATAAATACCACGCTCGGTACAACGACAATTTTCACCCTATTGCTAATTATAATCTACGCCTTTTCGGAGGGATATAAATAATAAATCGCTACAAAATTTCATACATTGACCTGATTCCGTGATGAAAGTTTCTGTGTTACGAACATCATTCAACAGAGGAATCACCATTATACTACTTGAATACATATATTTAATACTCAGATACAGAAAATATATTAATATCATCATATAAATATTTGTCCTGGATGAGAATCGAACCTTTGGCGCACAAGACAGGATCACTACCAACTGCGCCTTCAGGCCCGTCAAATACCTAAACAACCTTATATCGGTTTTGGTATCGTTTCTTACTGAACCTGGTATAAGAGTAGATGCTCGTGCTCCACGTTTATAACTAGGTAAATTGTGTAGCCAAATAATATAACTTATACCCAGTACAAGCAAGTTAAATACTTGGAAGACCAAAAAACACCTAATCCTACCATACAAAGTCAGATATAAAAAAATAACTCTTAATAGGCGCCAAGTACTCCAGCAATGTACTCAAATAAATTCTACAGAGAATAATAAAATTCAATGCACGACATTAGACACGGCATTCTGTGACGTCACTAACATTCTGACCTCATCGTAAGTCCCGCTGGAATTGCCGGCCCGTGAAAAATTTAAACGCTAAATAAGATAAGCCCTTGCAGGTGACAGGGCGGCCGTGGTAAAAGGGTCATTTAAGGGAAATTAAAACTTAATAAGTTGGGACAAGGGTTAAATTTGTTTGGGATTGTTTGTGAACACCTTCGCAAGTTTGGTGTTTAATACGCAGGGGGATGGGTATAAATTAAATGAATAGCTAAAATTTTGAGTGATTTCCTCAAATATAAGAAGCCTGCTGGTTCCCATATTTTCGTTACATATACATGTTTTTTAAAGAACAACCAAGGCATTGGGTGGTTCTGGCATCAGCTAATCGCATACATAAACTAAACCATCAATCACAGGATATTGACAAACACATGAAAATAACTAACAAAAGCTTTAGAGGAGATTAGTTAGTAAATGAAGTTATCACACTAAAAAAACATTAAACAACAACATACCCCTACACAATCCTTGGAAGCTAAAACTACTGAAGCGCTATTTTGAAAAAGTATATAAATATTATACGATATATATAAATCTTATATTCATTCTAAATGAACCATGAGTTTTGCTGTGAGGTGCTGGCAGAGTAGAATAGTTTCTTCTTCTGTATCAGGTGGCGTAAGAGGCGACTAAGGTACCATAACCGACGGGTGCCCAATATCCATTTGAAATAGCGTAGTTCTAATGCACAGGGCAGGGATAGCCAGCAGCATCCCGAAAAATACGCGCCGCAAAAAGTTCTGCGCTGATTTAGCTAAAAGTTTGACACGAACCCGCTTGAAACACCATTTTTTTTGGTAAGTAGCCGTTCTTGCGGATACAAGAAAAAAGGTTTTCTAACAGTCATTACCAATAAATGACAAATTGAACAAATAAAAGAAGATTGATGACGCGTCGCATTCTGATCTACACTAATATTACACAAGGGAAATGTTTTATTATTGTATTTTTGGATATTAGATAAGAATAAACTCAAAATCTACTGGACAAATTTCGATTATTTTTTTATCATTTGAACGCTACATTATTCTTGTATAACATAGATTATATTTTTTATTAAAAGAAAATAGCTATCCCCACTAAATGTTCAATAATGCAATCCAATTCGCAAGGTAATCTGTTATATCATTTTCTTAGATTAGTACAATCATATACCCTGGAACAGAAAGCATTTATTTCTGTAAAATTCTCTATTCTGTGTTGGATCGTGGTTACAAGATTTTCAAGGCTATGATCAGTTTTAGTCAATCTATATATGTTTAACCCAAACGTTTCCAAACCCATGCGAAGCCGGGTGCTAGTTACTATGCAATTTGACTTATAAATTTACATAAAAGCTTATTTATCGTATTTAGTTAAATTTACAATATTAGTTTAATACATTTAATATATTTCTTTATTCATTGTAGAATTGAACAATTTTGGAAACAGTTATGAACATATTGTTGTACACTTTTTTTACTCGATTAACTAGTGGTCTATAAAGTGCTCCGGGATGTTTGATGGTTCTCAAACATTGGATAATTTAGAAATCAGACATTTTTAAAAATTATATTAAATGAATAAACTTCCCACAATATTTCATACATTGACCTGACTCCGTGGTAAAACTCTTTTTCCACTTGTAGTACCGAACCCTATACAATAGAGGAATCACAATTATACTACTTAAACACATATATTTAACACCCAGACACGGAAAAAACACAAATGTCATCATAGAAATATTTGCTCTGGGTGGGAACCGAACCTGGGTCTCTTGGCGCTCAAGACAGGATTACTACTATCTGCGCCATCGGACCCGTCATTGAACAATAATGATTTTTATGTATTAGTATATTTTTAGCCATTGCCATTTCACTTTATTAGTAAAGTATTAACAACTTTGCCCTTGTAAATAGCATTTTAAACTGATTCAGGTAGAGCTATATATACCCTTCCAATAATTTGTATTCTTTTCTGTATTAATTAAGTCAATTTACTTCACGTAGAAAGTTACTTATTATAATTTCAATGTGTGAGGTTTAAAGATTTGAACACATCAAGGAAATAGCGATTAGAAGTAATAGAAATGTAAGTTAACTTCGATATTTTCATAATCTAATAACTGTAAACTATAGAAAAAAATTAAAATGTCAAGCAAATTTCCGGTTCGGGCCCACAATATATCATGTATTTCATGGAAAATCCGCAAAATTACTGTAATTTAATTTGACTCGATAACAGGTAGCAAAAAAAATAAGTAAGCAAAATACCTTGTTACGACAAACAAGCACCTTCGCAGTATCAAGAATACGCACATTTATCCTTTGCCTACGTCAATATAATTGAATTTCTCGAGGTGTGCTCACGTCCACACTAATCGGGACACGGATGCTGACGTGGTAAATATTTCATTCTAAGTTTGCGGTAAGATATTGTGCTAACAATGTAAATATGTGAAAAAAAAATACACATATAATTTTTGCGTAAAACAATACGAAGGTATTCGGTATACGTTGAACTTTTAATTCCGAATATACAAAATGAAAGCATTTTGTATGTGCGAAGATTTTTTTAATCTATCTCAAGTTCGAAGTTCGAGTTTGAGAGATAGATTTAAAAAAAGTGTGATAAGAGATCGATGTTGTGTAAAAAAATGTTGTGATGTTTCGGACAAGTAGAAAGGATAAATCAAAGTAGAATGACTGCACAAATATATAGGGTGGAAATTAATGGTAGAGTTGGTATAGGATGACCTAGGCGGACATACTTTATCCAAGTAGGGTAGGTTTTAAAGAAAGGTCAGGTCAGAAGTACTAAGAACAAACGACCGTTTATAAAAGGACGGAAATTCGGGAAAAGGAATCTAGAGAGGTATGGTAAGATGGGAGCAAGTGCAGATGTAGTCTCAGCCTACCCGGATGGGACACAGGGGGGATGATTTTTTCTACGTTTTGGTTATCATGCGGAGTTTTGAAGAGTGACAGCGATGTCATTACAAGGTTTTCTATTAATAATATTTAATCGTCAGATCAATTTTGATACAAATTATTGACTTTTACATGTTTACTTTTGAATCTTGATTGATATTTGACGCACTCGAACGCGCAGATGGTAGTGATCCTATTTACCGACTGCGCCAGGATTAAACATTTATATGATAATGTTTGCGTTTGTTCAACGTCTGGGTATTAAGTATATATTTAAGTTTTATATTCGCTAGTCCCTTGTTGTCTGACTCAGGACTTGTCTCGGAGTCAGGTCAATGTTTGAAATGTGGTCTAAATTTTTACTATTATTAATAAAGGGAAACATTTAAAAATGGGTGAATTATCTGTGACCAGATAATATATTTATGTTGGTCATGGTTCTTGATCAACGATACGGTCCCGAGCATGTGGAATTATCCAAATCTTGTCTACGTCTTTTCAGTCGATTGATAGATGCAATAATAAAAGCTACATTTTAAAAATATTTATTATTCATATTACTTGTTTACCAAAAACAAGCATTGGCATCTCACGAGGATCAAAAAGCCCTCAGTAATCGGTCACCATAACCAATAAATACTAGTTTTCACTTGTATGCTATATAAGAATTATATTTAATTCAAAACCGTTGCTTTTCTATTACCTTTAATT
Organism: Heortia vitessoides; assembly: GCA_020976665.1. Taxonomy (NCBI): domain Eukaryota; kingdom Metazoa; phylum Arthropoda; class Insecta; order Lepidoptera; family Crambidae; genus Heortia; species Heortia vitessoides. The sequence goes on from JACJUM010003174.1 coordinate 3,986,643, forward strand.
AACTTCACCACCCATGTATATTCTGTTACATTACTTAATAATTTTCAGCACAAGATGCAGTGGCACGCACCGCTCAAACTAATACAGGTAAACTATAAAAAAAAAATAATAAAAGTTTTGACGGAACAGAACATTGGATGATACACCACTCTAATTAAAAGAACATCTAATTTTATCGCCAATCTATTTTGTTCACATTGTTTTGGTCAAAGGTGGCAATTAAGGTGAATAAGTAATGTAATATATCCTTAAGTTGCAAGGTAAGCGTTGCATAGCATTTATTTTCATAATGACTGCGTCTATAGGCTATAATAATGCGGGCTATGTACTTGTTTGCCAACCTATGACTATAAAAATAAATATATATAATAGGATATGCAGAAAGTAAATTGTTACTTGTACCCGTTTATCACTCATAAAATCACCACCCATACTGCAGTGGCCCAAGGCAGACTATATCCGCTGGAATACTGAGATTTATTTATTTTAGGGCACCTGAAAACTAGATATAAGGCGTAAACTTTTGGTATTTAAGACATATTTACTTAAAGCCTAAAAAAATCATTATTAGGCCTAACATTAAATGTTTCATTTCGAGCAAAGCTTACCTTAATGATAACCTTCAGCAGGGCGTGGGGGCTGCGGTCAGTAAATTAAAATTTACGCTTTCGAGGATTAGAGAAATTTGGTGCGGACTATGTGTAGTCGGCAGCTAGAAAATTAATCGAGCAAATGGTAAAGTTTCCACTTTCGTATCAATCGAGGTGAAAAAAAACCGCTGAAATATAAACGAGCGCAATTCGTCGGATTGGAGTTTCGGATTTATTTTACGTAAGTTCAGCACACTCGCTTTCAACTGTTTGCGAATCCGTTTGAGGGGAGTAAGTGAGCTATGCAGGTTTTGTTTGTGGTCAGTGAATTTAATTAGGTAGAGGTTGCAGTGTGCACCGAGTGGAGAGGTTAATTTAATAAATTAGACGCAGTTTCTATCTTTTGATAAGAACAACTAGCTGTGCCCGCGATTACGTCCGTGTGGAATAGTTTTTTGGGTAGCATATCTCTTTGCTTTAACTTATATAAACTTTGAATGTCATGTTTATTTATATCAAATCAATGGCCTGAAAAATTTGTTAAAAGCTTCTAGCTCTAAAAATAAAGATACATCCATAAAACTTTTCATACCTCTTTTCGACCCCTTACGAACCTTATTTTTAATAAAAAAATAACCTATGTCTGTGCCAAATGTCTAAAGATTGTCTGTGCCAAATTTCATCAAAATCGGTTGAGAGGTTTGAGCGGGAAAGCGTAACAGATAGACAGCCAGAGTTACTTTCGCAATTACTATATTAGTAGGGATTAATCTATTATTTCTTTGTTGTGGTTACTTTTTATTAATTTTTATATAGTGAATGTGGTACAGCAGTACAGGTGGGAATACCGGCAGAGTGGAAGCACCTCCCCTGTGCCAAGTTGGATGAGGCGACTGAGGCACTGGGAGCGACAGATGGCAGTATACCCGGCAATTGCGTACCCAAAATGCAACAGAGCGAGAATGGGCAGCAGCATTTCCATAGGGAAGCTGCGCTCTGGGATTGTGACCACGGCTGTCCAGCGTTACAATAATAAATACAATTCTCCCTTACTTGGGAGGCCTCCGTCCAATAGTGTTGTAATGATTGCTTAAGAATTTAGTTTGTGAGAGGCCTACATAACATTTGGGATTCTAATGATTTCCAACTGCATTTATCTTTTCACGCAACAGAAATACACTTTTTATTTTGTTAATACAATAGATATTGTTAATATAGACCGCTGATACTTAGTTATTTACATAATAATACATATTTATCCAGAAAAAAAAGTTATCTAGTAAAGCAGAATAGGTGTTAACGTAATTGGTTGCTGAAGGAGTTTTCTAATCATTTAAGTTGGGTGTGTTGATTGTAATTTGATATTTTTAATTGCAACATCAATTTAATAATTTATTTGTTATTTTATTGATACTAATTATATAGAGTCTATACTAACTATTATATAGAGTCTCCGCTTCTACGTCTTTTAAAAGACCTGATTTTATTTTTGTTGCCTTTGTTTAATAACTAAATTCTGTTATTGTAACCGTGCAAATAAACTGAAATCAAATAAAACGCCCACTTTTGCCACCTCAGCATCACCTTCACAATTCGATCACACCTGAGCCGATAAAAGCCAGAATACCAATAAAATGAATAAAATATATGCTTTGGTATCACCCGAGCGTCAACAAAACGCAGCGTTTGATGCGTGAATAAAGATTCCATTCTTTGTCTGGATTCTTTATCTCTATCCCAGTCCACAAATCTTAAGTGGAGTGATATTGCGTCTCTAGGGACTTTTACATAAAATTAAACATCACATCCCTACTATATAATATTATAAATGCGAAAGTAACTTTTTCTGTCTGTCTGTCTGTCTATTACGTTTTCCCGCTTAAACCTCTCAACCGATTTTGATAAAATTTTGCACAAATAATCTTTAGACCCTGAGAAAGGACATAGGCTATTTTTTTATTCGAAATAAGGATTGTTAGGAGTCGAAAAGGGCGATGAAAAATTGTATACAAGTATCGCTATTTTTAGAGCTTGAAACTTGAAACTTATTTTTCAGGCCATTGATTCGATATAAATAAACACGACATTCAAAGTTTATGTATATAGTATAAGTTAAGGTAAAGAGGTATAGTACCCAAAAAAAACTATTCGACGCGGACGAAGTCGCGGGCTTAGCTAGTCGGAAATAAAAATAAAAATGATTAAAGGTGATAATAGTCAATCTTAAAAAATCTGACGTAATTTGTTTGTCACTCTTGACTACAGTTAATATCAGAAACTGTTTTAGTCCACATGTAGTCCATTTATCCAAAAAGGCTTTAGGGTTGTAATATGACGCTGTGGCCAATATGAGCACAGGATCAATAAAAAATGCCCTTGGCATATCTTGGTTTTAATCAATATCTTAGGAGATATAATATTAAAAATAACTTTGCAACAAAATCGCATATGACGAGCAAAAACGAGCAAATGATACATACAGGCCAGTGGGTAAGCTGGCTTAAAGAAAGACATAGTAATGATTTTGATTATAACTATATACACGCGGATGAAGTTGCGGACAACAACGCAACAATAACGAGTAAATGTATTTATTAGTACTTAAAAGTATTTATGCTTCTACAATAAAATGATTTCACTTGAATCAATTTTTTTCTTTTATTTAACTTTATTGCATAAAATGTTACAAAATGTACAAATGGCGGACTTAATGCCATATAGCATTATCTCCCAGTCAACCATTACACAAAACAGAAAAAATATATATATATAGTGGTGCAGGCAATATATATACAAAATAAATAAACGTGGCATACATATTTGTATAAATAAACGCAATAAATGCATATGATATAAATATAGATAGAGAAGCAACATCAGTAAATAAAGTCGAATCTATCATGGTGAGGTTTTTATAATCACTAAAGTAATTAAATTTATATAATGTATGCCATTATCAGTTTTTTGGTGCAAACTGATTTATAAATAATGCTTAGTTAGAATAACAGCTGTCAACGTGTTTTTGAATTACTTTAATGCGTTTTGTCTATTTTAAGTTGATTATAATATGTTTAATTTGTGAAATATTTGTAATAAAAAACAATATTAATACAACAAAATATGACGCTCAATACCATAATGCCTGTATATATAACTCATGCTAATACATTTACATTTTAGTAAAGCAACATAAAAAAAATACAGTCTACAATACAGACGACCTAAATGATGATTAACATAAGGGAGTTGAGACGCTTTTTCGAAGTAACTATTGTTCTGAATTATTATAATCAGGGATGTATGTATTTAGATTGATGTAAAATATCGGAAAGTCTACCTACAATCCCGAAAATTGTAGTTGCAGCTTAAAAAAATATGGGCCGATACCCGTTTCCCGAATTTGAATTACTCGATTCCTGGATGAACGAACTGCCGTATAATTTATTTTTTTATTAAAATAACACAACGTTACTTTAATTTTTGAAACGGTCATTTGTGTAACGGTCATCAGATAACAGAGGAATCACAAAAATAATACTGAAATTTATATTTACTACCCCAACATAGAACCAACTTAAATATTATTCATATAAATGTTTATCTTGGGTAGGGATCACTCACAACCCTTGGCACATAAGATAGAAACACTATCGAATGCTAGGTTCGTTTATTGACTTGTTTTTTAATCTAAGGTGTAACTTTGGCTAAGCAAAACTACAACTGACAGCAAAATTATCTGATTTTTAAAATTTGTGCCGACATTCGATGTTTTTAATATTAATTGGGAATATTATAAATATAAAATTATTCCAGTTCGACTTTACGAGGGGCCAAAGTTACCCATAGGTGTAAAAAAAGCCTGTATTTTTCCTAGCTGCATACACTATTTAATAAAAATGATTATCAATCAAATTTCCGTCAAGTACTGTCATCTTGGAATAAAAATGTAATTGTCAGTAACTCACAAGTATACCAGTCTAAGAGTAGTCAATATTAAACGTTAGTAACTCTATAAAAACGACATTAAGTACTCGAATAGACCAATACTGTCGACGGGACTACTCAGCTGGCACTCCAAGAATTCCCCAATATAAGGTCGACAATAAATTTTCCATTAGTGGAAAGTGGAATTCGTTTTCCAGCGAGCTGGCTTGCATGCTAATACACCAAGCTGTCGTCGAAAGTGGCTAACTCAAACTAAGTAGAAAAGTCATTGAAGAGCTAAACCTCATTAAACCCGACAGAAACTTTAAAATTTGCATAAAACATATTAAAGTGGTTTTGACTAACATATTGTAGTTGCTCAAGTTGGTCATAGTTGCTCAAGTTGCTCAAGTTAATCATAGGAGTACCAAATTAAATGACTTTGATCGAATGAGATTATTGTACCATACACAGTAATAAGTATATGCCATTTTTAGTTGGAACAGTTAAACATTCTATATACGAAATTTCAGTTTTTGAATACCTACAAAAAATTAACGACCGTGTCATAGGGGGAGAGAGTTAGAAATAGTGCTTTACCACACGTTCATCAATTCAGAATTTTTTATAGATTTATTTTATTTATTAAATAACTCAGCCGTGATTAACCTGCGACTCTTTGGTTCTATACGAAAATGTTATCGTTTTATCATCATTATCATTAGCGTACCAGCCATTCCAAGTCCACTGCTGGACAAAGACATTTGACCTAATAAACTGGGCTTGAATAATTTTGCTTGCATAATCCGATAGATTATGACCGTTCTTTACGCAAAATAAAGTACAACATAAGCTTCTAAGCCTCGTAATGCCCTTAATACTACATAACAATAACTCCAAAGAGCATACGTTGACACCGGAAATAAAACGGCTATTAAATATAACTACGGCTATAAATAAAACGGTTACCGCTATTTACTGTAAATTCGCTAGCATTATGTTATATTCTTTTATTACATTCGTATATGATATATCAGAAAATATAGTTTAAAGGTAATTTATACTTTTATTTTTTCTTTCGAGCATCATTATCAGTTTATGGCTGCCGTTTGCCGTAGAGTACGGTTGAGAAGAATAGTACCTCCCCCTGTACATCGTGTCATGAGAGGCGACTAAAACCACCTGAGACACCTGTAAGAGCGTAGCTAAAATTTTCAGTACATGAATGGGCATCAGTATACCCATATATCTTTGGGTACTATAAGTGGTTTTCTTACGGCAGATATGAAAAGAAATATAAATATTTTTTAATTTTAACGAGGAGTCAAATTTATCTTAAATTATGCTTATATAACGACTAAGTAAACAATTTAAAAAAAAATACCTTTACCTACCTTTTTTTGGTTGGGTAGCCCATAATTGATATATCCAATGACAATCAATGCTTCAAAAGACGTGTTGAGCAGGTTTTGGATGCGTTTGATGTGCCCAGCGGATCTTTATTCACTCATTGTGGTTAAAATAGTAAAAAATGACCAATTATGATACTGGCTATTAAGAAAAGTATAAAGTTTGGGCAATAAAGTTATTTTATCCGTTATAACAAATGTCTCACGTGCAAGCACTATATTTCTAGCAGTATGTTATTTATAAAGAAAACTATTTTCTTCCAGTTTCTTGATATAAATCTTTCTAGAGAGTTGTTATAACTTATGTGAGCAATATGTCACGGTGTTATAAACGAATAGTGTATGCCTTTGTTAATATACCACTCTCAGTGAGTCGCCAGGGCTAACCGAATGCAGTGAGGCACACGATCTTCAAAGATGGCGAACTAACTCTAAATGAAGACAAGCTTATTGTATTAATATCCTACTAATATTGTTAACTCTATAGATGTACGTAGATGTATGGAAGGATGTATGGAAAGATGTATGGAAGAATGTAATATGGGATGCATGGCCTTCCATACAACCTTATGTAGGAAAGGATGTTTGGAAGGATGTTTGGAAGGATGTTTGGAAGGATGTTTG
>JACJUM010003174.1:3993199-4031216 GCA_020976665.1 Heortia vitessoides
AAGCTAAAACGCTTTCAAGTGTTCTCACCGTTTAGTTTGATTTTGACGTCCAAAGGTTTAAGGCTTCATTTCATAAAAACAGAGTATTGTTAAAAGAGAACAACTTTGCATAATAAGTATAATAAATATTTTAGGATTTATATCATATGCACTTAACTTGACGATGAAATACAATCTATACTCATAATATAAATGTGAATGTGTCTGTCTATTTGATAAATTTGACAGGTTTAGTGATAAAAATTAATTTTGATAAAATTTGGCATGTGAATGGCTTGAACCCTAGGGAAGTGCGGCATGGATTTTTCGATACTTATTTAATTATAAAAAGTTGCCATAGCAAGAAAATTAATACACGTTTCGATGCAAGGATTAAACCCGAGACTTGTACTACATCCATCACTTTTAAACACTACGATATTCGGTTTTTAGTGTCCGGTAGTATGCAGACATATAATAATTTCGTTGAATGTATGGTGGACCTCCAAAATGCTTCCTGCAATTAGACGTCCAGCAAGAAAATCCTAAAATAGACATTTCCTGCCCAAATAGGCCGGCACTCAACACATCCTAAGTACATAAATCCTCTCAAGGACTCTCGACTTGGTCCCTAAAGACTCTTCTAACACTTTCGCATTTCGACCTTCCGTAAATATTTCTAAGATATACAAAAACTGGGCATTTCTTGGATAGAATATTAAAATGCAAACAGTAAGTTTGGAATCGATTTGGTTGAAAAGTGTGAAAAATCTTTTTTATGTTTACAATAAATTCACCTATCTATTTTAAGATCAAAATACAAAATACAGTTAAACTGTTCGAAAAGTGTTAAAAGCGCCATGAAGTAAAAAATAATAAATGTCATATAAAACAAAGAGTATATAGAAGAAGATTCGTGAGTTAATCGCATAGCTACGTGGGTATCTTTATTTGATATATTAAAAAGTATTTAAAAAAGTTATTTGCATTTTTCTGTTCCAACCTTGTATTATTTTGTTTTTATCCATCACCGGAGTTGGGGTGCACTTTTGTGACATTTACTCCCAACGAATTTACATTCAAATTATTCAAAAGAATGCTTTGTAGTTTGCCTTTGAGGTCGAGTTGATGAGTTTGTTCAAAACAACATTAGTAGTAAAGAAAATGGAAACAGAATATTTGTGTATGTGTAATCTGTGTCCGGGTGTTAAATATTGTTTTTATAATTGTGATTCAACTGTAGTCGGATGTCAGTAATTCAAATGCTTTGACTTATTTCGTATTCGGGTTAAAGTTGAAATTAGATATTGTCTGATTTTATCATATTACCATTATCTGAAAATTATAAACATATAATAAATTTACTGATTTAAACGTCACGAATTCATATAAATATTGATTACAAAAAAATCACTGATTGAAACATTAATACCAATGATACATTCGAAAAATATATCTGTCTATATGTTACGTTTTGATGAAAGATTGAAATGTAGACGTAGGCTACTTTTCATTCTGGTAAAACAAGAGGTACACAGTTTAAGTTGTTGTTTAAGCAGACAACGTCACAAGTGGAAAATATAATGTTCAAAAGTGTTTTGTTTTTTTTCATCATATAAAGATGAATTATGCCAAAACTCGTTCTCCTGCGTCTGCATGAAATTATTATAAAGGGGTTCGTACATTCCGCTTCTCTTTTAAATAATAAGGTAAAAATAAATGAGTCTCATCGTTGGAGAAAAGTAATCTAATATTTAATATGTGTATTTAATACAGAAATTCATTTTGAAATACACTGAAATTCCGTGTTGCTTTTCCCTAAATTAAATAATTACTGTAGCCAACTGGTCACCTTTCTCTTCTTTCTGCTAGTTTTACGAAATGTATGTACTTTAGCTTTTATTATACCATAGACAAGCAACCATTAAACTCCAAGGCAACGGCTACTGGCTAACAATGAAGCCATACTTTGATTCCTTAGAGCTTTTCTGTTAGCTAAAAATACATACCTTTGACCTTGCTATTGTTTCAGCTTTTTATATAAATTTAGGGTTTGTTTGCTTATAGCCAACTGCAAAAACATTATAATAGCCGTGAGGTACCGACAGAGTAGAATAGTACCACCTCCTTACTAAATGTCATAAGATTCGACTGAAGAACCGGAATCGGTCGTGGTATAGGTATTTGCCCGAAATAGCGTACCTCAATTATAACAGGACCGGAATGGACACGCATTCCCATCGCGATAATTGCTATTGCCACTACGCCTGGTCAGCGCGGTAATAAACGGCATAATTTTCCATTTTTTGCGATATTTACCATTTTAGAACGACCACCTCTGGATATAAGCCACCAGCGGTGGTCGTTCTACGGGTGATTAAAGTAGTACTTAGTAGTTTTAATTTTTTATGGTTCTTTTCTCTTCTATATTAATAAACTTAATGTACATATCATTATCATCATCATCATTTCAGCCATAGAGAGCTTACTGCTAGACATAGTCCTGCCCAAGATAGATGTTTTTTTGCCCAGGATTGCTTGGGTGCCCTTGGATTTGCGCTGGGTTGGCATGATGGCAATTGCAGAGCGCTACATCGCAGCGAGATCGCTGTTGCCTATCCTCAACCTGTAGTTTTATAGCTGCGCTGTTTTAGTTAGATATACCGCCATCTGTCGGTTCCGGTACTTCACTCGACTCTATCGAAACCGGAAACAGAGATGTACCGTTTTTTTCCACCAGCACCCTAAAGTCTGATCTATGTATTAACTCTAATAAAATAATATCTAGGTATGTAAAATGCATCGATCCTGATTTGGCATAAAATATAATGTACTTGGGGTGCTCTGCCATTGCGTACCAACTCCGATATCTTCAATATTACTTATTTTTGTTAATATAATTATCTTAAGGTTAGGTATAATGCTACCTTATTTAACAATGAGAAGCAAGAATGAATACAGAGGTGCAGTCGATCATAAATGCCTCTGAGATCATAACTCATCACAGTGAGTGGTTGTGTCTTTAGAAAGATTTAATTTAAGATTCTATAGAAACAAAGGAGATATAATATCGGCTCTTTACAAACTGTTGTATCTAAATATCTTATTGTATAAATTAATACATATAAGCCACTTGGGGAATATAATATACCAAGGTTGTCTGATGAGTGCTTCTCATACACCTATTTCTACCACTTAGCAGCATTGTTTACATTGGTCATTATGATGTGAGATCAGCAAATCGAGGTTGGCGAGAAATACCCTCGTGGTGTTACGACTGACCATAATATGCAGTAACTGTTCTATAATTTTATGAAATGGCGTGTGTTTGTCAACTTATTATTTTGATATTAGCCGTAGATTGTTTACTGTTGGATAAAAGACTCTCCATGTGATTATTGTTAGGCCCGAACTGTCCTAGTTTGCGCGCCAAAGATCGTGGATTGGATCCCCAACCAGAACAAATATTTATATTTATTTTTGTGATTTCTCTTTTGTCTGATGACCGTAACACAAGTGCTTCAAGCAACTTATTACAGAGTCAGGCTAATGTATCAGGCTAATAATGACAAGATTCACTATATTTTACTTAATCTTGTATAAATCCCACAGTAATCATTTAACAAGAAATCCCTTTCTTAAGAGACATAATCTAGTCTGTTATCAGATGAAATGGTAATATATTTATATAAATTTAGTAGCCCCATTTTCAGACACAACACACGTATGAGTATTAAACCCTTTCCGTATACGACTCGGACTTGACCTATTTTTTATAATAAATAGGACTTTGAAGCTCCATTTCCATATCAGCGGATTCTTCAAGTATTTGTAAGCAATATCCCCGAAGGCGGTGCGATTAGAGTTATCGAGTTACGAATAAAAATATCCCGGTGAAATGCTATTCGATTTTGGCCCGTAATGTAGAAATATAATTATGCTTGCCGAATGTCTGGGAGTTTCGGGAATCAAATGAGATTTATATCGAGTTTGGCGGATTTGCATGCATAAGATGTTTTGCATGTTTTGTGGATTTTGTTCGCGGTTGATGTATATTTGTTTCGTTGTAACTTTGCTTTGCTCGAAATATAAGTCGAATATTCAAATAAAAGTACGTGATTAGTATTTATAGTACTTATCCGTCGTAGGTGTCTTGCATAGAATCGTGATAGATGACGGTATATCCTACGAAACAGCGTAGCTCAAATCCAACTGCTACAGCTCTGCGACTGACACCACGCCTGCCCAGTGTGACATTTATTCGCAAGACATCACCTTTTCTTTTAAGCCTATGTCCAGCAAGCCTCTCAATGTAAAATTTGTTTAGTTCAAGACTAATTGACATACAATTAGTTTTGAAATAATGAGAAATATGTTTTAGTGAGAATAACTTTGACAAAAATATTTTTATTTAAGTTATGCGTAATTTATAAATTTATTTTTAGTAACAAAAGTGTAACGAATTATATTTCTACTGCTTCATAGCGTCATGCAGTTAATACGTATCATATCTGAATTAACCGATGAAACATAAATTAGCCCAATAATATACGTAACCCGCGAGGCTGTCGTGCCGCTATGTAAACGTAAGCTATAACAGATTAGACATTTACCAACCTTTTGAAAAATTCAAAAGTACTCTATTCATGACTGACATTATAACCTTTTTATGAGTCCCCATTTGACACCAAACATATATTTTTCAAATAGCATAAACATATTAACGTATCCTAACACGTACCCTCGGGGTGCCATTTTGTCTGTCCCTATTCTATTCCCTTTAGGCTTGTCATTGTAACAAACGGGTGAATAGGCTAAGGGAGAGGGTGCATTAACGATTTACATGTTTTTTCCCTTCCGCTCTAAGAAAGAGCAAAGGCCACTTGATCCAGATAAAAATAGGATTCATAGGAATGCGATGTATAATGAAGTCTATGTGGATGAACTTACAAGTGGGTTACGCTTCCACGACTGAAATGGTATTTTGGTGATACCTGTAGAGCCTATAAGGAATCATATAGACTACTTTTAATCCCGACGAAAACAAGAGCTCCAGCAAAACGAAATATGAAGTTAAACGCGAGGACGTGACGGTTGAATAGGCAGCTTTAATAAATTGTACTGTATCCCCATAACCATAGGTATGTTTTGACAAGGTCGAAATTATTTAGAGGCTTATATTGGCTTTCAGACAATTCCCATTAAGACAGCCCTAAATATCAAATATTAAGCGGCACGCCAAAGAGTGCTTGACAATAATTAATCAAATTTTACGACACAATATAATAATACATCAATAACTGCAAAATTAAATATTTACTACACGATATTTTCTTTCAGCTACCGTAATTATGCATTTTTTATCGTATAAGTCATGATTGCTATCTTTGTCATACTTGAACGGTTTGAGAAATAAACTGATCACGGGCTCAATCGCGTATTAGCTAGTGTTCCAATCTTGTGCGCTGGGCCGTGCGTTCAATCCCTACCACAAATATTAATGTGATAGTAATTTGTGTTAGTTCCGTGTCTGGGTGTTGAATATTCAACGAAGTACAAATATTATGGTGAAATACGTATTTCGTTACAATGTTTGTGATGCGACTCTTAATTTTGGATTTAAGTAACAATATGAGATATTTTTGAGAATAAATAGTATTAAATATAAATAATTAACCCTGTCTTTACATGTGTTTAGGAAAAAATTTGTTAATGTCACCCAAAGAAAATACTCTGTTTCATTGAATGACATTTGGTGCTGTAAATAATTAAATATACCTAATAAAAATCGTAGAGAGTCTTATGTTCAGCACTAATGTCTTATGGTCGATATGGAATATGAATACCTGAAATAACTTGAAATTTTTTCTTGAACGTAACAATAAATGTTTTGATCTACGGGTTCGATGGCGCAGTGATCATATCTTATGAGCTAAGGGTCGTGGGTTCGATACCCTCCCAGGGCAAACATTTATACAATAACATGTTTGTTCTGTATCTGGGTGTATAAAATATGTTTTTAAGTATTATATTTGTGATTAATACAAATGCTTTAAGATATTTCCTTTCCTACTTCATCTCGGAGTCAGGTAAATATGTGACATGTTCTGTAAATAATACTGTATTTAGCAACATACAGACAAAGGACTTCTACAAATATTATAATATCACAAACAAGGAAAAACGCATTTTAATGCTGAAGAAAATAACTGTTATGGCAAGAATTTTATTTAATGTTAAATTTATGTGGTTATGTTATTAGACATTTATATTTTTAAAACGTTTTATGTTTTATTTTGAACTGCAGTTTTATGTGATTTTATTATTTACTGGTGGCTGTTCCTTAGTTAAATATATATTAAATTCTGATTTCGTAACTTCATATAAAGATTATCTACGTTGGTACCTCATTCTCATCTATTTTTGACGCCAAATAGCAGTGTTAGCACAGCTGTGTTTCGATCTGAAGGGTAAGAGAGGAAGTTAATTACCAGATAAAGGACAACATCTTCAAGTCACAAGGTTGACAACGCACTAGTGATATCCTTGTGATATTACGAGTGTCTATAGGCTGCTGTTACGCTTAATATCATGCAGACTGTATGTCTTATCAACCTAGTTAATATGTATATCATTATAAAAAATTAAAAACTACATATAAAATTATGATATAAACCATGATTTCTATAATTTTGATAAAAACTTTTTAATTCGTTTGACATTCATCATCATCATATCAACCGTTGCAGGTCTACCATTGGACATAAGCTTCGCTAAGAAAGGGTTGATACTGCACATAATTGTTCAAGCGTGGTAGCAAACGCAGAGCGTAGTTTTGCAACGGAAATGGATATATCTGTCGGTTTTAATTACTCTTTCATCTTTACGTGAAATTTCATTAAAATGGAGTACTTTTTTTCGCTTCACGTATTCATATAATAATATTATCAACAACTCTCACACACAACATCTCATACATTGCGCTGACTCCAAGATAAGTGATTTAAAATACTCAAGTTACGAATATCAGACAACAGAGGAATTACAAATATGATACTTAAATACATGAATTTAACGCCTAGACATAGAACAATTAAAAATTACCATAATATAAATATTTTTGGCGCACAAGATAGAATCACTTACGTCTGCGCAATTGGGTTCGTCATTATATATCAGTATTATTAACTGACACATGCTTTAAGTCGTAGATTTTGTATACTACCTTTGCACTCCTTTCCCTAAAATATGTATAATATATTCCCTACAAATGTTTCATGACTTTAAATGATAATTTTATTTATTTATTTAACTTTATTATTGCACAAAATATTACAAAATGTACAAATGGCGGACTTAATGCCAGATGACATTATCTCCTAGTCAACCATTACACAAAACAGAAAAAAATATATATATATAGTGGTGCTGGCAATATATATACAAAATAAATAAACGTGGCATACATATGTGTATAAATAAACGCAATAAATGCATATGATGTAAAAAAAAATATATATGTATACATAAAATAACGTACATCAGAAATAGGGTTATACTGAATCTTATTCAAAAATAGCATAGTTTCAAATTAACTTTCAAATTATCAAAAACACTTTCTCAGTACTCCCCCTTTTTTGTTATGAAGTGACGAAATAAACGCACAGTCTGCTTAATGGTGAAGGTACTTGCAGCCTGTGGACGCTCGCGTCATTACAAAGATATCAATAGCGTGTCGCCGACCTTGTGAACTGAGGACACTAAGTCACATTTACTCAGTATTTTCACCGCCTCTCTCATCCTTCAAACCGGAACACAGCGATGCAAACACTGTTTTGACGGTATATATACCCTAACAGAGTACCTTAAATGCAACAGGGCCGGGAAGGTCATCATCAATACCATCTCAAAGAAACTATGGACATAATTCGACCTTTCCTCTCTAGTAGTTTGTTTTAGGCTGCTACGATATTTTTGATTAGTAATAAATTATTATGTCAGGTAAACCAGTTCTTATACTGGAAGCTCTAAAGCTGAATTCAGTATATCGGTATAAAGTACACCGTTCCAGATAGTGACGTCCTACCCTTCTTTGTTGACCGTATGTCGTTTTGCTGTCTCAGAGTGGGTCACTTTAACCACTTTAGCAAACCTTTTAGCCAAGAGAACTTGGGTAGACGGTCTCAATTTAAGATAAAGGATCAATTCAAGATTGTAGACACTTTGCAAATACTCTAAGAATTTATTATTTAAACTTGGAGCGATCATTTCTAAGTCTTGTTTAAATGACTAACATATTTAGTTTGGGTTAATATGTGAAAAATAATTTGCGATTAAAACAATATTAAATTGTTTTTTAATTACAGAAGCATACAGTAGGACCGTATGCTTGTGTCATTAAAAAAATATTACTAGCGTGTTGCAACTTTAAAATTACCATTACCCAGTAATTTTACTGTCTTTCTCACCCTTTACACCGGAAAACAGCCATAAAAATACTGCTGTTTGGCGGTAGAAATAGGTGCGACTGAGGTAACAATGCATACGACTTTTATATGAAGTCTACCTCTAGTAATGTATAAAGGAATGGAATAAGGTTGCTGGTAGTTTTAGAATCCTAACCCCATTTGTCGACTCTGTCGCTTTCGCTTATATACGCAATAGTTCGATTATATCGCAATAGCTCGATTTTAGGTTATACAGAATGGTTAATTAATTGTATTAACATTATCTCGAGGTAATTATAATTTTTATTATATATAATTTAACCGTTAAATATTTTTATGAATTAGGTCTAACATTATATTAAGCCCTTATTTGTCGTAGGTTACTTATCATTAATAATAAAAGTGTGTAAAGCCAATATAAATTTATGGTTTGGTAATATAATACGAAGTTACACAAAGTGGAATAACTCGAAAGAAATTTCAAAAGATTCAAACTTATGAAGTCCCGCCCGGAAAAACTCCGATTTCAATTTAGATAATTAAATTTATGAACAGAGAAAATTATGCCGATGCTTGTTTTTGGAATGACTGGGACTGGCCTCGATAAAAAATGTAATGAAACATTTACAGAGCATAATTTTGGCGACGTTTCCTTGTTAACACCAGCGGTTGTGCTGGATGCGAAATGCCTTTGTTTGATTTTGGCACTTAAAATTAAAAAAATAATAATAATAATTAATATTATTTATTATATTTATCAGGAATTTTAATCTTAAAGATCCAATTAATTTATATCTTTACGATTTCTGTTTTCAATTCTCCACAAAAATATAAATATAACAATTGATTTACTACAAATTCTAAGCAAATCTTTACCGAATACACAATAAAAATGTAAAATGATTTAATATAAAGTTAGTATTTTATGATAATATGAACTAGAGTGTTGTTATTGGCCATTAATCGATCGACGTGATGGACCGGCTAACTTGAGTCACAATGTTTACGTGTAACAGCTGTCGTAATAATGCAACTATTTATTCGATTAGTTAGCTATTAATGTTTGAAAAAACATTTAAAAATATATTTTTTTATATATCTACTATGGTCTTACAGTTATATGAGTTGAATTGTAGGATGGAATGATCCACGAAGATATTGATGAATAAATACATGTATTTAAATATTATATTTGTAATTCTTTCTATTGTCTGTGTAGAAATGTAAGTAAAACAATAGTTTAACTTAAAGCAGACTTTTATTTATTTAATCAGACGTTTTTTTATACACTGCACAATATCGGCCATGACAGTGCGGAGAGGAGTGTTACCAACATAACAAAATAGAAAAATATTACATTGCTACCAACACCCCCTCTCAATGTAATACACCCTTACAGTCACATATTTATTCATACAAACCACAGTTTTTAATAAATCTTAACAATAAATTTTTATTTAATGCTTTTGTGAACATATCTGCGGTTTGGTCTTCAGTTTTAATATATTTTAACATTAATTTTCCACGTTTAATCAACTCTTTTATGAAATGATATCTGATATCAATATGTTTTAATCTTTTGACACTTTCAGTATTCGCTACCATTATAGCACTCTGATTGTCACAATATATTGTGACAGGACACACTTTTACAATATTAAAATCTTTAAGCAAATTAATCAACCAACATGCTTCGCTAGTAGCCATACTTATAGCTATATACTCTGACTCGGTAGAAGATAGACTGACACTGGCCTGTTTTTTAGATGACCATGAAATTAAGCAATCTGCGAACTTAAAACAGTATCCAGTTGTCGACCTTCTATCCTTCAAATCCCCTCCCCAATTTGCATCACAGTATCCCACTAATAAGTTGCTATTACATTTGTAGACAAGTTTGTAATTTATTGTATGTTTTACATATCTTAACACTCTTTTTAAGGCAGTTAATAAAACATTATTTGCATTATTTTGATATCTGCTCAGAATTGACACAGCAATACACAAATCAGGCCTTGTTCCTAATACAGCATACGACAAGCAACCTATAATTTTTCTACATTTATTTTCAATGTTTTTATCAATCACAGAATCATTGTTATCTTCTAATATTTTAGTGTTAAAGTTCAGATCCATTGGTGTACATATTTCTTTACAATTTTGCATATCAAATTTTTGCAATACACTTTCCAAATATTCCTTTTGATTAAGTTCAGTGATCCCTGTAACTAAATCTTGTTTTACATGAATACCTAAGAAATTTGAAACTAATCCCAAATCTTTCATTTTGAATTCATTATTTAATAATGACTTAAGGTCACAAATCTGCTTTTGATTATTTCCAAATATTAATAAATCGTCTACATACAGTAAAACATATGTTCTGGCGTCGCCTTCACATTTTGTGTACAGACATGAATCACTTTTTGATTTTACAAAACCTTGTTTCATAATGACTGAATTAAATTTGTCATTCCAATATTTGGGTGATTTTTTTAACCCATATATAGATTTATTTAATCTAACAATATTTTTATCACCACAATATGCACCTTCAGGCAATTCTAAATACACTTTTTCATCAATTTCTCCATATAGGAAGGCACCTGTAACATCCATTTGACTGATCGGCAAGTTTAATTTTGCTGCTATACAAATAAATAACCTGAAAGTTGACAATTTAGCTACTGGTGCATATAAATCACATAGTTCCATTGTATCACACTGCTCAAAACCTCTCGCCACTAGTCTCGCTTTATATTCTACATTACTATTAGAGTTTTTGATTTTAAATACCCACCTACTACTTACAGTCTTATCAGTTACAGGTTCTTCACAAATAGTCCAAGTATTATTTTCTTTGAGGGTATTCAATTCTCTCTGCATTGCTTCTTTCCATTTACTCGCATCTTTCCGTTGCATGGCATCTTGGTAAGTCTTCGGTTCATTTCCCTCAACATAGACATGATGACACTTGTAAAATGAAGTCTGTTTCCTAATTCGAGTACTCTTCTCACGCGTCTGTATCTCTCCATTATCATCATCGCTGAATTCGTCATCACTGGAACACGGTATGTAGACACTGTCACTTTCGCCAGACATATTAAGGGTCTCCTCTACCTTTTCCTCTTCAGTCTGTGCTTCTTCTTGACTAATGACCTTCTTCTCCTCCATTGTAGTGTCCAGTATAACTAATTGTTCCTTCTGTTTTTCACCTTTTTCTAGAAATATGACATCTCTTTTAACTTCAACAGTGTTCTTTTCTGAGAAGAATATTCTGTAGCCCTTGACATTTTCCTCGTAGCCGACCATGACTGCTTTCTCCCCTTTTGGATCCCATTTTCTTCTCTTCTCTTTTGGAACATGGACATACACAGGACTTCCAAAGACTTTAAGGCCTGTTATATCAAAATGTTTGCCTGTCCACGTTTCATATGGGGTCTTTCCGGTTTCATTGCTTTTACTTGTTCTGTTTAGTACAAATGCCGCAGTATGAACAGCTTCTGCCCACAGCTTCTTAGGTAGACCTGCTGCACACAACATTGTACGTGCTGATTCTATTAGAGTTCGATTCTCTCGCTCCGCCTTGCCATTTTGTTCAGGAGTATATGGAACCGTGGTTTGATGGGTTATTCCACGTTTCTCAAACAGATTTTGAACCTCTTTGTTCATGAACTCTAACCCATTATCACTTCTAAAACACAATACTTTGTGTTTGGTTACATTTTCAGCCTTGTACAAAAAGTTCTCAATACACTTCTTAACTTCATCTTTGCCTTTAACAAAGTAAACTGACCTGTAGTTAGAGAAGTCATCTTTTAGAATTACGAAGTATCTGGATCCTCCCACGGACGGCACCTCCATAGGCCCGCACGTATCTGCATGTATTAACTCACATGGCCTACTCGTTTTATTTTCACTGGCACTGAAAGGCAAACGATGTATTTTGCCCTCCAAGCAACCCTCACAATCAAAGTCAGAGTCTTTCACTTCAATGTTGTTGTTTTTAAGCACCATTCGCACATACTGTAAGTTTTGATGAGCAAGTTTTTCGTGCCACTCTTTAAGTCCAGATTTCACTTCAATCGCGTTCGCTATCTCACATTTGTAACGCACGTCCATATAGTACATATCTCCGTTACGACTCGCTACGGCACTCACAGTATTTCCTTTGTAGATTTTACACAAGTTATTGTCCATTTTAACAACATAACCCCTCTCTGTAGCGCATTTGACAGATAACAAGTTTGTTTTAAATTTCGGAACGAAGAGTACATTGTCTATGGTTGTGTTTACCCATCCGCGGCCGTTGTAGACCTGTACCGCCACCTGTCCACACCCGAGCGCACTAATCTCCTCGCCATTTCCGACTATCACTGTTTTATTGTTCATCGTTAAGTATGTTGCAAATAGGTTACGATCACGGCACATATGTTGGCTAGCGCCTGAGTCCACTAACCACTTAGATTCTTGAACGTTACTATTTGAGTTCATCACCATAAATGCATTACTCGTACTGTCTTTTTCCCGATTCTTCTTGAAGTAGCACTCACTTTTAGTATGTCCCATTTTTTTACAATAATAACACTTTTTAACCGGTCTATTGTCATGTCCCGAACCCTTGTTTTGATTACACTCACTTTGATAGTGTCCCAGCTTATTGCACTTATAGCACTTAATGTTTTTCTTAGCTACAAACGCTGATGCTGACGAGTTTTGCGGCTCCTTGTCGTTAATACGTTCTTCTTCAATCAGTAATCTCGCGACAAGATTTTCTAGCGTTTGTTTATCGTCGGGCGCGGACTCCCACGCCGACACAAAATGTTTATAGGCATCTGGAAGAGACATTAGCACTTTTGTTATTACGAATCTTTCTGAAATGTCTTCTCCCATCTGTTTGAGCTGGTTTCTTAATTCCTCTATTTTAGATAAGAACATAGACATCGCCGTGCCCTCCTCGTACTTGTATTGGAAGAAGCGTTGTTGTACGATATGTATACTTGTTTCAGATTTTTGCTCATACACGCTCGCAAGTTTTCGCCACATTTCGGCTGACGTAGTACATGTTATGATATGCATCATCACGCTTTCTGACATTCTTGTAACAAGCCATGATTGAGCCTTCGCGTCTTTCTTTTCCCATAAAGCCTTCTCAACCGCCTCCTTCGGTTTCACCCTGCTTCCGTCTGTCACTTCCAGTAAGCCTTGACTCCGTAACAAAACGATGGTTTGGAATTTCCAAATATTCCAATTGGATGTTCCCTCGAGCTTTATGTACGTTTGGAGTTTCAAAGAATTGTCGTCCGCCATCTTCCTGTCTGTTCGTCCCGACCTTGCTTCAATCACTCGCAAGTATTTTTTTTCTTCCCGCCGGTTTCTAACCTCAACCACACGCGGACAATTTTCACTTTTTGGTTTTTGACGAAAAAAAGTTTTGATTGTTTTACTTTTTCTCAGGATTATGTGCCTGGGCCCATAACCTGTAGAAATGTAAGTAAAACAATAGTTTAACTTAAGCAGACTTTTATTTATTTAATCAGACGTTTTTTTTATACACTGCACAATATCGGCCATGACAGTGCGGAGAGGAGTGTTACCAACATAACAAAATAGAAAAATATTACATTGCTACCAACAGTCTGACGTTGGTCTAGGGTCGTTTGTTCGATCCCCACCCTGGAAAGTTATTTGTATGACGAATATTAGTATATGTTCCGTTACATATATATTAAAACAATATGTTTTATATATAAATATATTGCCTCTGTCGCCTGATGTCCTTAAGTGCTTTATGCGACTAATTTCGGACACAGTATGAGATGTTGTGTGAATTTATTATTATTGTAACTATATAACGGAAATACAATAAGTTACTGTGCATCTTATGCATATTTGTGTTAGAATCTGCAAACCGAACATTTTAAAACATTGGATCACCATTACTACGAAGACTCGTTATACATTTTAATTATCTAAGCTAAAGCTTAACTAAGCTCCATAAAATCGGTTAATGTGACTGCAAACAGAAGACATAAGCGGGTCAAGCTAATATTATTGGAATCAGCTTTACAGCAAGCCTCAGTCCTTAAGTACCTACGGTATGTTTCTGACATTTAAATTAATAGCTTCGTAGGTTTTGTAGCGATTGTGAATACAATTCATTAATTTTAAACAAACAGTTCTCGAA
The DNA here is from genome assembly GCA_020976665.1 of Heortia vitessoides. Lineage (NCBI taxonomy): Eukaryota > Metazoa > Arthropoda > Insecta > Lepidoptera > Crambidae > Heortia > Heortia vitessoides. The sequence continues at coordinate 4,007,813 of JACJUM010003174.1, forward strand.
TGGACGTTTTTGTGGTCAGGTCCGACCAAAAGCTGTGCCATTAATTATGTGACGTTAATTATTGAAATTGAGTTTAATTATATTGTTTATCATTTTTACAGGTAAACAGGTTGCATAAAAAATGATTCAGGTAATTATGAACTGTTCTAGCGGTACCATCGTGGGACGTAATGTTTCTTTTTAGTACTTTAGTCTTAAATGTCTTTTAAGTTAATGTATATAGTTTCTTTCCTCTTTGTACTGATTAATTAATTTGTGATTGTGAGTTAAATAAGGCATAGTTTCTTGTGTTTCTGTTAAAAAACTATTTAGTAAATATTTTGATATTCTGTATAGATGAAAGTGCAGTGTATTAGTTAGAGAGTGCCAGATATAATCTTAGAGTTGAATCGATATTTATTGAACCAAACCTTATAAATATTTTTATATAACTTGAGCGTAGAAACGACATTCCAGAAATTTGCATAATACTGCTTATCAAACAATTTGATCCGAGTGGTTGTAAATCTCGGATTAAAACATGAAGAGATTGTAAAAACAAAGGTTCGTTAATTTTGGCGGGCTAATGGCGCAAAAGTCCTGGGTTAGATCCCCAGCCAGGGCAAATATTTATATAATAAATATTCTTATTTGTTCTGTGTTTAAGTATTATTTATACGTATTTAAGTATTATATTTGCATTCCTCTATTGTCTAGTATTTGTAATATTAAGTGTTTTAAACTACTTATCTCAGTGTCTGGTCAACGTATGAGATGTCGTGAAGATTTAGTAGTATTAAAAAAAACTACTTAAATATACTTGCGGTTACAGTTGTTGTATGTGCTATAGATTATTCTATAGCATGTTTAACAAATGAAACCTATTTTAATATTAATAAAAAAGATACTTAATGAAGAATTGAGGCTTAATAATTTAAGCTGTATGACATATAATCACGACTTTCTCTAAAAAATATTTCGTTTAGAGGTCCAAAAAGTTTTATTAAAGGTTCTGCACTTTATCAAACAAATTATTAATATTTCTCGCTACTTTTAGTATTCATTCAAAGTGCAACAATTGTAAACTAAGTTTGTTTGCATTGGACGACAAACAACATACTATATTAAAGTTTGCACAAGTTTCGTTGGCTTTCCATTAGATTGAAGCAAACTAACAAGAGGGTTAGAATTGAAATGGTAGTAAATTTTGCTATCACAAACGAGTTCGTTGTGTGACAATGAATATTATTTGTAAGTAAATAATGATGTATTGATACGAAAAAACAGTTTAGGAAAGATATATTTTCTATCAACTTACATATTTACAAATAAACAGGTACTTTTAGTTTTGTTAGAAAAGATAAATCAGTAGAAGGCATAAGGTGAAGCGTAGGCGCCGAATTTAGCGTATTTAAGGCCGTAAGGTGTGATTGCCGAGTAAGGGAGGGCGTGAGCTGAAGCGATATAGGGGGCAGAAATGTGGGCAGCGGCCAGGGGCGCAGCAATAACGGGGGCATGGGCGATCAGAGCGGGGTCCTTCCTGACGACAGCGTTGAAGCCTTCAGCGCCAGCGGCGTAGTCCACTGTGCGGCGGGTGCCGTCGGACTCGAGCAGGGAGTACTGGCCGCGCACGTCGTTGCCTACGCGGGTCTCTACCTGGTTCTTGAAGTCACCGGTGTAGGGGTCGGCGACGTCGTAGGAGAAGCTGCTCAGGTCAGCGCTGGCAGAAGCCACAGCCACGAAGGCGAAGAATGCGACGAACTGAAAACAATAGTTGATACTATATTAAAATACAGTAAATTGATTCTACTCTACCTATTCCAGGTGTCTTAAGAGGCGACTAAGACACCAGAACCGACAAATGGCGGTATATCCATCTATAACAGTGTAGCTCAAATGTTTAGGGCAGGGATGGGTAGTAGCATCCCTGTTGCTAAGCTATACTCTGCGATTGCCAACACGCTAAGCCCAGCGCGACAATTATAAGTAAAATTCACCTTTTATTGGGAAGGCCTATATCTATTAGTGAATTCCCAATTGCTGATATTCTGATAATTGGTTGTGCACATATTTCTGATACATTATAAATATCAAGCAGACTTATAACAGAAACTAGTTTATGACTACGCGTCAATGGCGAATACCGTCGCAATCGGCAAACAAGGTTATCGACTTTCTAGAATCGTTAAGCATAAAAAATAACATCAAAATAAAAAATCAAAGAAATAATTTTATGGTATTTTTGAAAACAAAACGAATAAAATAAAAATGCTTTTTGTATTAGAAATCTCCCTGCTAATATAAATAAATGCATTTGTTTTTGCAGAAACAAAAACGTGTTTTACCTTCACAACCATTTTGATTTTGTTTGTTGTTGCGACTACGTCGTCAGATGTGATACTGATGCCTTCAGGCAGAGCCTTTCGTATATTTATATCAAAAGCTCTCCCCTTTTCTCAAGTAATTCAGGAAGTAAACAATCAAGTCAAAACGGGTCTGATAAAGGTTACGATGAATGTTGGTTGACAAGTGAGTTATCAGTTCGTGTTACATGAAATTCTTAATACAAGTTTGACTGTCTTGTTTAATTTAATGTTTTCGATCATAAAAACTTAAATGGCTGTAGTATTTTTTTATCATTTACAATTTTATGATCACTGGTCTCAAAACAGTCAATTAGGCGGCTCAAGTGTTTAAAATGTTATTAATTTTTAAGATATTTCACATAAATATATTAATGTCTTAATAATTAACTAGTGTAATCTCAACTAAAAAAAATAATATAAATTTAAAAAAGACTGTTGTAAAAATATTATACTGATAGATAATTACATTATCAATGTACATAAGCCGCATTCCCACGGGTACGAAAGTTTTGTTATAAATTAAATATCTACTTTCATCTACATCATCATTATAGCATCTGTAAAATGTCCACTAGACGTTCCCCCCCCCCCTGGCAATTTATTGCACATAAATACCGCGCTTGGCAGGCCTGGCAGCAATCGCAGAGCGTGCCGCTGCACATCTGCGTCTTGATGCATTTGAGTTATGCTATTTCTGTTAGATATACCACCATGTCTGCCTGACCATGATATTGATCTGGTATATTTTTCGCCTCTTACAACACCCGGTAAAGGGGTTATCACTCAGCACTGCCAGCTGCCGGTATGTCACTGTTAATATATTGATGATAAATTACATTGACAACTCGCAGATTTAAAACATATTACAATCACTACTTGATATGTTATAAAAAAAAATAGAACCTATTTAAATTGATGTCGTGAGGTACCCGCAGAGTAGAATAGTACCTCCACCTGTATTAGGTGTTGTCAAAGGCTACTGAGGTACTGGAACCGACAGATAAAGGTATATCCATCCGAAGCAATATAGCTTTAATTCAACAGAGCGAGAATGAGCAGCAAGACTCAGTCCCGAAGCTACGCTCTGAGATTGCCACCACGCGTGCCCAGCGGCCCTTGTCATTTATGGACAAATAACTCCTTTTTTGGAAACGTCTTTGTCCTCCTGTGGATGTTTTACGGCTGTTATAATGATAATTATAGTTTAAATTAATATAGTGTTTCTATTTGTATTTTGGTTACTGTACAATTCTGTCCCTTTTCTTATCAACAACCGAAATATAAACAAAAAGAAAGCAAACCACAAATTTGAACGTCAGAAGTGGTATTATTTCCCGAATTATAGCGTTGCCTAAAACTACCCTATCATTTGAAAGTTTACACAGTTCCAACAGAATAAAACAAACAGTGCCATGTTAATAGTTTACAACTTAAATATTGAGCGCAAACGGCCGAGTTCTGCGAACTCAACTAAATCCGGAAAACTGGGTGTGAATTTTAACTACACTCGGATTTTAACTGCGCTACTGTCTCATTTAAATATTTAAACATGATTTCAAATGTGTACACATAGCAATATTTCAGTAACGTATTCTATTTATTTGCACTTCAATATTTTAATCGAATTGTATTGGCCAGGAAGGGCCATCTGTCATATGAGCAATTGAGCATTTTTTAAATATACAATTACAATTTTGGTACTGTTTTCCAGTATCAAAAGGTATATACGGTGGGCTACAGATCACCTAAATCTGTCAAATGTTAAAAGTCAATTTTGAACTCAATGACTCGCTTTTATAGATCAATATCGATTGCAAAGTTTTGTCAGAATTGGGTAGGTTGATCTGCGCGAATATCACTACGCGAATCAAACATTGTTTTAGTAAAAATATAATAATTAAATCCTCAATGAAACCACGCAAAGCAGCGTACGCAATAGAGGTAGGGCGTCTGCACTGGTACCTCACTCTCACAGTTCGCATTGATATATTCCAGTTAGAAAGGCGAAGGAGGTAGTGAAATTACGTGGTAATGTAATTTACGAATAATATCTTCAAGTCACAGGAACGCGCTAGTGACATGCTAGTGATAATACCAGCGTTTATATGCTGCGTGGACGCTATCACGGGAACCGTATGCTTGTTTGTGGGCTTAGTCTAATAAAAAAGAGTAGAACGTTTACCTAATTATGAAAGAACTATCGGACTAGAAATAACATTCCATACAACGTATTGGAAATCATTCAAGGAGAAACCATGCCCGGGTATGAACGTCATCAACAGCAATTGTGATGATTGTATCATTTGTCAGAACATGTTCATTATAAAAAAAAGAGAAGAAAGAGAGAGAAGAAATTCTTAAGTACATATATTTAACACCCACACACAGGAAAAATACAAATATCATCATATAAATATTTGTTCTGGATGGAGATCGAATCCACGATCCTTGGCGCACAAGATACGATCACTACCATCTGCGCCATCGGGCCCGTCATATTATGACGCAAAGTTCTTGGTATTTACTATGTAGGAGCTAATAGCTGTTATCTGTCCCTGTCACAAACTAAGTTAACAAGCATTTTTAAGACCGCAAGGCGAGTTTTCGTCGATGGTCTACATTTGTCTATTCCGTATCCAGAAAAATGGTCAGCTTAGCGTTGGGACACGATTTTTGTAATTTATTTTTGGCTTGAATTAAAATATTTTATAACTAGCTGTGCCCGCGACTTCGTTCGCGTGGTTGTCGGAAACTCTATCGAGATTATTTTTTGATTGTTCACGTTGGTTTATGTTATGTTAAAAATAATGTTTTTATAATAATGGGTCAAAGTACTTCGACATAAATTATATTTTTACTTTTGTTTAAAATAAAGCACACTGTATTCAACTGTTCTGTAGGGAGCCGACTACGCGTCTGAGCCGCGCGGCATGGTATCTCGCAAAGATACACTCGCGAGTGGTAGTGGCAAGCACGGCGGTGGGGCGAGGCCCACCTCCCCCTCACCCGCCGCCGCGCTGCCTGCTTGCACATTATAATGGTAGCAAGCCTTCTTCGACAAATAATGTTATTATAAGTAAATCTTGAGAGATATACTGTCGCGGATTTTTTTTATTATTAAAAAGGAATAATTTTTTCATATATAGTTTTTGAATAACTTAAACCGTTTATGCAGGGCATGCGAAAGACCTCAAATATGGATATTTTACCCGTTTTTGCAACATTTCTCACTGAAACTTCGCTCTTCTTGGTCTCAGCGTAATGTTAAATAACCGAAAGTTTTTCTCTATAAATGGACTATCCAACAAAAAAGAATTATTCAAATCGGACCAGCAGGTCCTGAGATTAGCGCGTTTAAACAAACAAACATACAAACTCTTCCGGCTTACAATATTAGTATAGATGTGTTAAAATACATGATGCTTTCGAAACATCATCGTTACAGCCATTGTAAGTCCAATGCTGGATACAGGCCAACTAGTTTTTTAAACTCCTCACCCTTTTCATCCATAATCTTTTTGGTTTTGACGATTTGAAAGTGTCTATGATAAGCCTGTCTAAATAGAGGCATATCTAACTTTGATTGTATCCTCTCAATAGAACTTTGTCGAAGTGAAATAACAGTCCATAAATACTGTGATTAATAGCAGATTTCACTGTGACAAGGTACTGATGGCACTATACACTTCTGGCACTGAACATACTTTGGAAAACTTCGCCCTTAATCGTTTTCTAATCTTTTAACCTACCTGCGAGCTAAAATCTTGACAACATGTACGTAATTACTGCGTGTAATTACGTACATGTCTTGCCATTTTTAAATAATTTAAAACAAATTTATGTGATCACTAACTAGCAATTACTTGCAACCTCATCTCCGTAAATGTTGGTTTGATAAAAAGTATAATTGTCATTTTTTAAGCAAGCTTTACTACTTACCGCCAGCCAGCTCATCGCTTCCATTTGCCTGTCTTGCATGTTACGCACGATTTTATTGTAGAGATAATCTAAAATTATGATATTTGCAGTGATATAGATTGTAATCAAGGTTAATGAATTTTAAAAGATGAACATATTTATTATGGACTTTTTAAACTTGTAAAGATTCATACATGATTTTTGTGTAAACTAAACTGTTTACACAAAAATCATGTATGAATCCGTAGCGCATCCAACGGAAGCTCTCAGAGATAAATATTTTCCATTTTCATATTTATCATTGATGCTCCATTTCTTTTGGTCATAACGTGATGTTATACATATGCCTTTATCAATAAATAGACTACTATACAATCAAATACTTGTTCTATTCAAACTAGTAGTTCCTGAGATTAGTGCATTCGGCCAAACAAATAAACTTATCAGCTTAGTAATATTAGTATAGGTTATAAGTTATTTTAAAAGACTTATAGAAACTTATTGAAGTAGTATTTTGCCCTATGAGAAAAATAAAGAAAGACACGAATATGAATTTTCTAACTATGATACAACACCATATATAAAATGTTATTCAGTCTTTCAATATATATATATATATATACAAAATTTAACAAGAATCGACTACATTGTATTAGCTTTGTCGATAATTAGGCGAAAACAAAATATAACATCAATTGTTAAATTTAGCATTTTAATTGTCAAATGAAATATAGGAATAGCTCTAGCTCTCAATTCTATAAAAAAAAATTTGATGCGCCTTCCTAGATTATATTTGGCAAAAAGATATGGGTACAAGCAGTCCCAACATCTATTATTACATTTAATATTAGTTATGAAAAAAAATAAAGAAATAGCCCTGGCACTTAACTTAAGAAATACGAAGAAAAATTCAATGCGTCCCAACTAGCTCTTATCTGGACAAGAAAAGACGCGGGTCCAATCCCGAGAAGATCCCGAGATGAGCACAATTTTTCTTGCCAAGAAAAATCTTTATAATTTTGCTAACGCATAAACACAGTTTACGCCATTATATCAATCTTAACCTTAAAGAAATATGGTCTATGACAATGCGCGCAATAGCTCGTGTTTTATACTAATATTTTATTTATTATTTAACGAGTTTGTAAATATATTGTATAAAAATAATCATTCTTGGAAGTGTATACACGCACACAACTCTATATCGTCTGGACCAGTTATTTTTTTGTCTGTAATTTGCCATGGAGTACCGGTAGAGTTGAATGTACCAGGTGTCGTAAAAAGCGGCTGAAGCGCTGAAACCGCGATAGTGTATCTCAAATGCGCAGGGCGGTGTAGGGCAGCAACAACCCGCTACAAAAGCTTCGCTCTGCAATTATTATTACGCTTGCTCAGCGCGGCAGTTATGGGCAAAATCCCTACATATTCGGAAGGCCTATATCTAAAACTGAGTTTTTGCAGCTGATATGATGTATTTTGTAATAATAACGCAATTACATTGAAAACACTGGCTGATTCCAATGACATATATCAAAATAATATCCTTCCGTGTATAATTACACTTTGAAAAAGTCTACGAATAAAATTTGCATTGGCAAATTGATATCTCTTAGGGACCACAATAACAATTTTTATTCCTCATTACACCCGTGCGAATTCGCTAGTAATACTTATGTCTCCGATGACCCTACATAAACTAGTCTGCCTGTACTAGTCGGATCTTAAATCTAAGTTTACAGTCATTACGTTAAAATTTACCAGGTTAGTATAGGATATATCAGGAATATTGTATGAAAAAAAAACTAATACCAAATGTTTGTATGTAGGTGGTATTTAAATTAAAGACCCAAAAAATGGGATAAACGGGTCACAATTTTAATTTTTATCGGACGATGTCATAGCAGGCCGCTAGTTTCTCGTTCAACTGTATACGCATTTCTTATTCGGTTACCATATTTTGAGAATTTTTCCAATCGGAAATCTCTTAACGAAAAAAGATAAACAGCGATTTAAAGACGTTACAATATTTTTATACAATTCAAAGTTTAATAGAAATGTAAATAAAAAATTTAAATTTGAAATTAATTACTGTTTGCTAATTAAATTTATATCTTTACAAAGAATTTAAACCTGAAACTAACCGTTTCATACTGAAAACATATGCGTCATCATCATCACAGTAGCCACTAAACGTCCACTGCTGGACATAGGCCTTCCCAAGAAGAGTGGCAATTGCCTTTAATTGCCGCGATAGCGTGTTAATAGTCGCTAAACGTAGATTCACGACGGGAATGCTGCTACCTATCCCTGCTTTTGAGCTACACTGCTTTTAGTGGATATACCACCATAGTACCACAGTCGCCTCTCACGATATCTAGTACAGGGGGAGGTTTCATTCTACTCTAGCGGTACCATACGACCATGCATTGGTGTTAAACAGTATATGCATAGTTATAAAACATAGACATGAAAATAACTTCGACCGCAATCCGTGCAATCAATGTTCGTGCTAGTTTTTATTGGAGGCGAGAACTCGTTAGTTTGTGCTAACAAAATATTTGTATGTAACAGCACAATTTTATTTCTATTTGTTGTTCAAATTTGATGGACCCGATGACGCGGATGGTAGTAATCCTGAATTATGCGCCACGAATTGCGGATTGCGGATGGATATACTGCAATCTGTCGGTTCCGGTACCCTAATCGCCTCTTCCTTCACCTGGTACAGATTTGACTATTGTACTCCGCCGGAACCCCATGGCTGATAGTAACACAAAAGTGCTTTAAGCAATTTATTTAGGAGAGAGGCCCGAAACTATAAGATATTAATGTAAATATATTAGTATGTAGTCTTAGGTATCTATTAAATACCTTTACAATAACTCTTATTTTACTTCGCGATATAACACTGAGGCCTTGGAGTCGGCAGAGTAAAATAGTACCTCGTCTCTACCAGATGTAGTAAGATGTGATAGAGATACCAAAGCCAACGTACATCCGCCCAAAACAGAGTTCAAATTCTACAAGGCAGGGATGGGCAACATCATCTTTGTCACAAAACTACGACTGCTCAGGGATTGCCATTTTGCCTGCCCAGTGCAGCAATTATGGATGATTAATTAATTAATTAAAAATAAAATTTCTACGATTTTAATACATTGACTTACCTTCGTAATATGTCGTTTAAAGCACTTATTTTTCGAATATCAAATAACAGAGGAATCACAAATAAACTATATTAATTCATATATTTAACACTCAGACACGAAACAAATATAAATATCAGCATATACATTTTGTCTAATTATCCTGTGTAAGGTCGTTTGTCAACTTATTCTTATAAAAAAGTCAGTTTCTTCTTTTAGATTAGAATAATGAATCTTAATATTTTTAAATTGATATATTATCTCATATTTTAATTGATTTTATATAATATGCTTTATAGAAATCGTTGCAATGTAAACAATGTTAGAAACAATAATGTTGCAAAAGAGTATAATGTTATATTGATATCTATCATTCTAATCAAACTATATTAAGAAGCATGAACGATAAATTGATAAATTATTTATTATATTTAACTATGTTCTATTTACCCTTTGTTTTCAACGTTTCAGTTTTAACAAACAAGTTTAATGCAGCAGCTGTCACGCGCCAACAAAATAGTGTATTTATTTTCTAGTCTCGATGATACAATGTCGCAAACAATGTTTGTCAGTGAAAAAAACTATAGAGTTTTTATTTTAACAATCGAAAAAATTTTGTTACCTCCAATTTTTGCGGAATGAAACCTGCATCTTCTCTAGTCCAGATAAACGTACTAACAATTCTTTGGCGAAGATATTTTTTTTTTATAATATTCTTTTATCATAGTGCACCCCCTTTTTCTAAATTTCTCCTAAAATTGAAGTTGATTGTACGCAAAGACGATACGATTGGGACTTTTTTACGTTGTGATATATTTTATTTAGAAAATAGTTCAAATATTTTTTTTATTTGTGAAAGAATCGCTGAAAATAGTGCATATGCAGATATTTTTGTTAGGATTGAGAAAGTATCCATATATTTCTAATGCGAACAAAAAACGAAAGAGCTTTCTAAAACAGTTGTAAAGTTCTCTGTCTTACACCGATGTATAAATAAAAAAAAAACTTAAATCCGGTATATGATCTAAGTAAATACAGACTTAGCGAACTTATTAATGAAAATTTACTCTTTCAATTAGCTCGATTATATATTACTACCTACACTGTAAGTCATAACATTTAAGCTTTGGGATACCGGCAGAGTATAATAGTACCTCTCTCTCTACCAGATATTGTAAGAGGCTAATGAGGTACCGGAGTCAACAGTTAAGGGTTATGACTAAAATAGTGTTGTTCAAATACAACAAAGACAAAGAACCTACGCTCTGATAATGGCCGCCTGTTTAGCCCAGCAATTCATTATTATTATAGAACCTTTATTATCGTAAAGTTTCATCTAAATCGATTTGTTAGTTTTTGTATGAAAGAGTAACAAACATATACATAAATATATTTGAAATTTTTAACATATCAATTATTAATAGGATTCCTCTGTTGCGTGATGTCTGGCATAAATGAATAAAGCAACTTATTCGAAGCCCGATCAATGTAGTTTTAATTTACTAACAAAAAGGATTATGATCTTATCAAATTCTAATACTAATGTGCATTTGTTATTGTCATTTTAAAGTAGAAACAGTTCCCTGTTCTTCCTCATTCCCAAGCCACTTTCATCATTTGTTCTCCAAACTCAGCGAGCAAGTTAGATCGGCCGGGAGTCAACCAATCGAGTTATTCTGTATACTAAACAGATTTTTGTTTTCTTTGATTAGATCCAAACTTTGGGCAGAAGTCACGCCTCTGATTCGATTGGGATTTCTTCTGTTTGTTTATTAATTTTGATGGATGGTGGTTGGAAATTGGAAAACGTACACACCTTGGTGTCGTAACCTATTTCAGGTTTTTATAAATAATTATTTGTTTTATTATGCGATAATGCATGTGAGCTGGTTATTATTCAATGCCAATAAAGTAAAGGATCAGATCCAGAGATTTATGGCGTTACGTGTAATGTCTTCGTAGTGACGGTGGTTTTAAACTTAATATCACTTATTATAGTCATAGACAATCAGTCGCTAGTGCTGTGGAAGCATTTAAAAATTTATTCAAGAGTGATTAATGTTTATTGGATACGATCATTAGTGTGGACTCATTGGTTATAAATAGAAACATATATGTACATCCTCAACCGTAGGGCGTGACTGACATTGAGACGACCAATAAAAAGCTAAAAAATACACAGTCCTGACAACATTTATTAAGCTGTGCAGTAAACTTTAAAGCATATCTCTCGATCACATCATAAACCTTATTGCCAATACGTCCATCAATCCATCACAAAGGAAAACTATCAAACTTTTACTAATACCAAATCAGCAACAAAACTTATTTTTCAGAACTTTTGGTGTTTAAAAATATTCGAGTTATTGTTACCCAAAACTATATACGATCAGGTTCAGGTCTTCGAGAAAAATATCACGCTTATAGGCCACGGAAGTCAGTAAGCACTATCTTGCATACTTTAACACAATATGTAGCGACTAGCCTTGACAGAGGCAAGCAAGTGAATGTATTGCATTTTAATTATAAGAAAGCGTTTGATCGAATCGCCAACAACATCTTCCTAGCTAAGTTGGTTCCCTGGGATTTGCACCGTTACTAGAGTCACTAATATTTATATTTCGAATCGGTGACAATATAATGCTATTTCTGGTGCCAATCAGGGTTCAATATTGAGACCGTTGCTCTTTCTTCTCTTCATTAATGATGTCACTGAAAATATCAAATATGTGAAGAGTCTCTTGAATACAGGTGACCTCAAAATTGTATGGAAGATATAACCGAAAATTGTCGTCGTTTGCAGCAGGATGATGATGCCCTGCTTGACTAGAGTTCAAAGTGTGTTGTTAACAACGATGTTCAATTATAACTGGGATAGAAGCGTTATTGCTCGCTCGTCTACCATGAGAGGCCTCGGTATTGTCTTTGGTCCTGATCTATCCTTCAACCAACACATCGCCTAGATTACTACAGATAGTTTCCGTCGATTAAGTTTCACACTTCATAATATGCATGACTATAACAATCTTAACACTATGAAACTTCTTAATTGACACGTTCTTAATTCGTAATAAGAAAATTATAAGTGAGCTCTTGCGTATGGAGTCCCTACAAAGAAAAATTCAAATTACTACTCCAAAAAATTCAGAAGGCATTCTTAAGATATTTATACGAGAGGGTATACGGTCATTACCCATTTCTATGCTCTTCAATATTCTTGTAGGGAATGCTCGGTATGTGTTCGTTGAAGATGAGGCGTCATAAAGACTTAATCCTAACGGCAGTAAAAGTCTTACGTGGCTGGATTCATTGTCCTGAGTTGCTTGAACCCTGGCACATGTAGAAGTAGAAGTTATGTCTACATGTGCTAGGCTACACTACCTTATCTGCTGCCAGATTCACGCCGTACTCAATGTACTTTGTGTCAACAGCCCGCCTGCGATATATTAGCAGATAGTTGGGAACTATTTGGTCGAAGTGTTTATTTTCATGTGTGACAGAATGTCCGATTAAATTTTATTTGTTTTTGTAGATACATTCATACATTTTGTTTTGATTGTTACACTATTAATTGATTATGATTTTACAAGTCTTGTTAATTAGTAAATAAATAATTGCGTTAGTTGTAAGTGTTATTTGTATAATTGGGCAGTCTATATACCATATATAGTGTAACTGAGCTAAAATAATTATAAATATATAAGCTATTTTATTAATTACTATTTTATTAGATATTGTTCTCACTTCATTAATATTTTAATATGTAGATGTAAATTTAGATAGCTTAACATTAAAGCTTACAGCGGGCTAGACTACGGTCAGTCGCAAAAAACGATTAAAGTAACGGAACCGTATTCCTTCCCAGTAACACAGCTAAAGTACAGCAGAGCGGGTATGGGTAGCAACCCCCTTATCGCTAACATTCTGTGGATGCCACAACAGCTGCCGAGAATTAGACGTTGTCTATAGCTTTGTTTTGCTATCAGATTAACTTTCCAGCCGAATCTCTGCCGATGTGGAATTCACGTTATTTCGTGATCCTGGAATTAAAAGTAGATTTTCTCCTACCACAGAGTTTAAGCTATCTACTGCCGATTGTCGTTAAAAGAGTAGCAAACAAATTCACACGTTCACTTTGTATCTACAAAAGATTTATACATATATGTTTTGAAAAGCGTCATGATTTTCAATAATAATTTTGACAATAAACAAAAGTTTATCTATCCCATGTTTTTGCCCTTGCGTCTCAACTACCATCTTTTGTCATTAATATGTACAGTACAAAAATACATTTTGGTTTGCATATATTCTTAATATATCATTATAATCCCTTCGTTTCACAAAAATCTAGACTGAGATTGGCAAATTAAAATAAATTTATTAACATGCTTGCTTGTTTAAACACTTAACACCATACTATCAAGCTTAGTTTGAGGTACTTACTTCTTTAAATATTAAGGTTACAAAAAATTGAACTGTTATCGAGCTGGTTTGTTTTCTTGTGCTATATCATAAAATGAGTCCATTTTATTTAACGAAGGATTTGTGAGCAAAAATGCGTAATTAAAGGAAATATTATTCTTTACTAATAGCTATAATTTACTAGCTAACCCGACAGATGTTATCCTGTCTTAACTGTATATTAGTACAGTTAATTATATTAAAAAAATATTGCCACTATATATTGGGATATAAACTAGTCTATCTCTCAAGTTAGATCATACTTTACACAGTAGACACAAAAGGAATTAAAGTCGATTCAGCAGTTTTAAAGTTAAATCCGGACCGTGACACGAAGTTTTTATATAAAAATATACTCAAATTTTATAAATGACATCATTAAGATTATTTTTTGATCGCATTACTAACCTTTATATATAATCCGACTAGCATTTAACATTAACGCGAAAGTTTGCAAAAATGTTTAGATGGGATACATATATGTTTTTTTCTTTTCTTTAGGATAATATAGCTTTTATATCTGTGAAATACAAAGGTTTTAATTTACAAATTTTTGTCCCACATATAACGATAAAGTTGTTTGCACCCCTAACGCCTGCCAAGTTTCATTCGCACATCTGCTTGATATCGGCTTGTGTTTGAGGTGCAGACAGGAATTAAACTTTTTCTACATCTATACTATAAAAAAAAATTTAAGTGACTTTAACGAAATAACAGCTTTTTAATATAGGCTAATAAAAGTATGTAGAGTACTTATAATAAAAACAAGCTTTTAATTTTTTTACTGATTGTTTGAGGTTAATTGCTAAATGGCTGAACTAATTTTAATGGGGACGGAATAACGCAACATAGTTTCGCGGATTCCGCGGGGCTAGCTACTAGTAAGAACATAAGATGTATAGATATCTTAATAATACTAGTGTCATCAAATAGAAGAAGAGCAAAATAGTATCGCCCTCAGTATTAGGAGTGGTAAAAGGTATATTATGCACATAGTAAAATCAATGGTTATTTTCTGTTCGACTAAAGTTACAGTACTGGGCTTTTTTATCCTAAAAGGAACAAATAATGATAATTTGTTGTCGGAAATAAACACTAACAACCCTTTCTTAAGTAAAGCGTAAAGATATCAAGTGGAATATAATAGTATGTAATAAACTGTCCAATTTTTCGAAGCCCGAGTTTGCAAAAGAGCATTTTTTTTTCTTATTTATGCATACTTTCACGCCGTGGGGTGCCGGCAAAGTATAATAGAACTTCGCTTTATACCAAGTGTCGTAAAATGCGACTAAGGTACCGGAACCGATAGATAGCGGATAGTAGATATATCCACCCGAAATAGCCAAGATTAAATGCTATAGGGTAGGGATTAGTAATAAACTAATTCAGAAGCTGTAGGATTAGAACTACTCATCATTAATTATTATCTATAAAGTTATACTTTACAGGTGTTTGAAAACTAGTTTGAAAACTAGTTATATTCTAGTTGATGTTATTTTATAAAAAATAAACCACATGGTATTTATTTATTTACATTATTATATACCAAACACTAAAAAAAGAAGACAAAAATAAAAACTACGACGTACGGCGACCTTACCGCAAAAACGATTTTTCATCTATTGGATGAAAAGAGTGAGTAAAACTAAGAGATAGTAAATGAGATATGTAGAAAGGAAAAGATCGTAATATATTGAATATATATTATATATAAAGAGATTTTATAGACATACTTATATATAATGAGCCTGATGGCGCAGATTTGGCGCATCTTGTGCGCCAAGGGTTGTAAGTTCGATTCCCATATAGAGCCAATACTTACATCATATAATTATTGGCTCTGAGTGGGAATCAAACTTACAACCCTTGGCGTATTTGTTCTGTGTCTGGGTGTTAAATATGCGTATTTTATTTGTACATTTATGATTCCTTTGTTGTCTGACGACAGTGACACAAGTGCTTTAAGTGACTTACGATGGAGTCAGGTCAATGTATAAGATTAAGAGAATATAAATTGATTTTATTTACCGTATGCGGTACTGGCAAAGCCGTGTGGTACCAGCAGAGTAAAATAGTACCTCCTGTACCAAGTGTTTTAGGAGGCGACTAAGGTACCGGAACCGATTGATGGTGGTATATGCATCCATATTAACGTGGCTTAAATGCACATGGCGGGAATGGGCAGCATCTACATTGCGAAAGCTGCGCTCTGCGATTCTCAACAGGCTTGCCTAGCGCGATAATTATGGGCAAGGTTCTCCTCTTCTTAGGTCTTTTTTAGGCCTTTGTCCAGCAGGAGACTTCCAATGGCTGAAATAAAATAAAACAATCTTATATAGATAACTAAATATAAGTATAATACAATTATGATCCATCAGCAACCGTTTATACACAAACAGGCACTTCAGACATCTAATATGAAGAGGAGGTGCATTCCACAAACGAATGGCTCGGGTCGTAAATTACGTATTAAAAATGTTGTGGAATGCACAGGCATTTTAAGTAAAAGGTTAGTATTAGATTCTAGCAATCAACAAATTTAAGCAGATATTATTATTATATTATTTGTAAATAACAGTGCGTATTATTTATTGTATTAATCTATAGTCTAACCTTTAAGTGACCATGTCCAGCCGATGGCAGTGCTCTTGATTACAGAACAGGGTAATCCATTAAGAACTTAGAACCTAAAGTACTAAAACCGTTTTACGAACCTAGTCTAGAAGTTTTACTGGCCTGTAATAGCAGCTTGGTGAGATATTTCACCAATAAATTTCCTACGGTTCAGACAAAGAGGGCTTTGTTACAAAGACATTAACTTCTGAACAACTTCAACAACAATGATGATTATTTTAAGTTGTGTTGCGTATTTAGTAATTAAGTAACACATGGTTTGCTTATAAATGTAACTGCAAAATGAATCTGTCAAATATTTGTGTAGATTTTCTGCGTGTATTGCCTTATCAGAGTATTAAATTCTCTCGTATTTTTTAACTGTAGATATGATATCAGAATCTTTTTCATCAAGTCTTAAAATAATTGATAAGTATTTCGGGATACATATTCTACTAGACGAATTGAATTCTTCGCTAAGGAATTATTGAGATTTTTTAAGCCTGTGAAGCAAAACGCTCAAAGGTAAAAAATTAAAAAAGGTTCTGCCTAATATTCTTTTTCAAATTAGTTGTAAACTAATTAGAGTTAAAAACTGTAATTACTTACACAGATTTATTGATAATTATTGATATATTTTATATACACCTTTGTCTTTTCTGTGTACTTTTGCACATTAAAATTATAACGTTCGTTAATTTTTTTTATTTTATTATATTATGTTTTGATGCTGCCCGTAAGAGGTAAATTCACACCACATGTGTAAAATAACAGTAGATAAATTCATGAAAAATATTTTTTTTTCCGAAAAATAATAACTATATAACTACAAGTAAAAATTAGTTAGAAAATAAGGTCGACGATGAGAAACACTTTATAAGAGGGTATAAGAATAGTTGTCGAACTTCTGAAAACTTCATAGTTAAAACAAGAAAACTTATAAATTAATCCTTGGAGGGGAATCCAAGGAAGAATGTGTAATAAAAATTTTAATAAAACTGCGTTATGTACTTTATTAAAAATCGTATAAATAAGCAGTACAATGTCTAGAAGCATTTAAATTTCGGTTATATATTATAAACGATTATTGTCACTTACTGTTTTCCCATTCATTAATAATCTCCGACACACAATACTGTACTATATTAAAACATATACTGAAGTGTACATTTACTGGAGGTGGGATTCTAACAAAAATCGTCTGCATTGATAGACCTCCCTCTCACCTATTTCTATCGCCAAAGAGCAATATTCGCTTAACTGTGTATCGGTTTGAAGGATGAGGGAGGCAGTGAATTTAAATGAAACTTAAAAATGTTCAATACATGTAATCGGATAATACAATTAAAGAAGTTTTATATACCTTTGTATACTTATACATATATATTATATATTTATTAGCTATTTGTTGTAATATATATTTTTATTTATTAGGTCATAGATGGATATTTTAAATGCCATTGTCTAGAATAAAAAATCTTATTCGAAAATCAAACATTTGTTCATTACAAAAACATATTACATGCTGGGAAAAAAATATACATCTGTGAAATAAATATGATGTACCTCCATCTATATAAAACATAATATCAACCATTGGGACTCTACTGCTGGACATACGTCTCCCCGAGAGAATTTTGCCCATAATTACGCGCTGGGCAAGTGTGTTGGCAATTGCAGGGCACAGCTCTTGCGACAGGGATGCTACCGCGTTCTGTGTATATCAGCTAAATTGTTTAATTATTATTAACATTTTTTTAATCGCCTCTTACGATACCTTGGTACAAGGGAGGTATATTAAAGAAACATGACAGATGGTTGTGACATTTTATGGAAAAATGTAATTGTGATATATTTCGCATCAATAGGATTTATTTGGATTTAATTGTAAAAAGACCTTGAAGAGAAACGCAATCACGACTTTATTTCATTATCCTCCATCCATTTCATATCCATTTTATTTCATATATATATATAAAAGCAACAAACTTTGATAGAATGAATGCATTTATTAATGTCATAGCTGGTGCGATATACTGAGTGCACGTCATACGTCATATGACTAAAGGTTTTTCTCCTGAACAACTTATGAGAGGAGCGCATGCAGTTGTCAAAACTAATACCTTCAAGTTCTTCAAGTTTAGGTGCACAACATTCAAGCAGAAAAGCCATACAGGTTAGATTAAACGGAGATTGCAATCTGCACCGGCATCTAGCAAAGTGCATACCTACATGTACCAAGCGACTAACTCGATATTCTTGTAAGACCGTCATTGAACTGACAGTTATTTTAAATTAGTGCTGGAACTTCGTTACCGTGAGATTAGTATCATATTTTAGTCAAATCTATGTATGTAATTAAGTGAAAGCGAAATAAACTCTTAATTGTGAATAGTAAATATTATTTAAAAATAATAAGTATTTAATTAAGTATCTAATCTCGACCATAATGAATATTTTGATAATAATCTGAATTAGGTCAACATTTTTGAGAACATTATATGCCGTGAGGTATCGACAGAGGGAGTTACTATAATAGTACCTCCCTCTGCACCAAGTGTCGTAAGAGACGAAGGCTAAGGTACCAGAACCGACAGATGGCGGTATATCTATCTGAGACTGTGTAGCTCAAATGCATAGGGTGGTGATGGGCAGCAGCATCCCCGTTCCGAAAGCTGCGCTCTACGATTGCCAACATGTCTGCCCAGCATGGTAATAATCGGAAAAATTCCCCCTTCCTTGGGGAGGCCTATGAGCAGTGGACTTTCAACGGCTGTAACGATGAACGATTAATATGCAGGATTTAAATTAAAAAGTTTGCTTACGAATAGACATCTAAACAACTGTTTCTCTTGAATTGCAAGGACAAAACAGAATTCCAAATTTTTGCACTTGTATGATTTGTAAGCCGTAAAACGAGGTTCCTTCAATCCAACCAAGGTGATACGAGCCTTTGTCACCATAACTTTTTCTTGTAGCTTATTTTCTGGTGGATTGCATAATGAACCTGCTGTTACGTTATGTTAACTTAGTTGTAACACCCGTCCATCAATGGTAGTCTAGTTTAAGATGTTATGCAATGGCATCTCAAATCTGCGCATTACTGCAAGTTAGTTTTAACTCTCAGAAAGTGTCTGTGTTAAGGCTTAATTTAAAAAAAATCGATTTTGGTTTGATTTTCCATATTTTATTATCATATTTTATTGAACCAATTAATATCGATCATTCATATATTTTTATATTGTAAAAGTGAGGTTTCAAATCAATATTCGTTGCAAATAACAAATATTACGTACAAATGTAAATCCTTGGTAGGTATGCTATGATTTAAATTGTTTTTTCTAAAATTAGTCAATGCAATAGTTAAGATGGGTGAACGAAAATTTGCTTTACTCGTAAATGTGAAACTTTTTATTGCAAGCGCAAATTTTTTTAAACTTATATATTTAAAATATAAGGTTTTTCTACTATTTACCAATCGTAAATAGAACATTAATTATTACCAGTTTTCTTGAAGATTTTTATCTAGTGGCTCGCGTAATATACCTGCCTTAAAATAGTTTTCTTTTGTAGCAGGGTACCGGCAGAGAAGAATAATACCTTTTCCTGTAACATAAGAGGTGACTGAGGCTCCAATGTTAGCTGGGCATGGACAACAGTATTCTCGTCTCGAAGCGACGCTCAGCGTTTGCCACCACGCCCAGCGCGACAATTACGGATGAAGTCCGTCTTCCTAGGAGAGGCCTATTTCCAGGACTTTTATAACTGCAGTGATGATTCTGGTAGTGAAAATGAGTTTTAAGATGTGTTCTTACAAACTAGATTTAAAATGGGCCTGTAAGAGTTCAGGTTCAACCTATAGTTTTGATATTAACAAATAGTTGTTAATAGTTTCATGAAGTGCATGGGTCATTAGAGTTTTGTTCTCTATAATACCTGCATAGAATATTGTAGACATAGTTAAAGAGATGAAAAAGTCATATTTGATTTATATTTATGTCTCATCAGATTCATTTGTTCGCAATTCTACATGTTATACTCTAAGGAAACTATCTTTTGTAATTTAATCGAATGTAACCGCATCGAAATAAAGGTTATTAAATTAGCAGAGTAATTAGGAATGGCGCTTTAATAAAAAAGTTTTGTCCGTAACATGGGTAGCCCACTGGGATCGGGCTGCGGCGTCTATAATGTAATCGAGTTTGCAATTTGTCTGCGAGAAGTAGGACCGTCAACTGCGGTTCAGTTTGTATTTTTTCGCACAGTTTATTGAAATGGCAATTTACAAAAACACTGTTTCGAGGGTTAACGAGTTTCTGTGTGCTGTTATAAGCGATTATAGGCTTCATCATTTTTAGTTAAACTTGATTTGGTAAAGATAATATTAATTTGAAAAAAACCAACTTAACTGCAAGATACACATCGTCAATACACACCCAAATAGCAAATACCTAAGACCAGAATTAGACGATCTACCTTATTAGCTTGTGCTGCTACTAGTGAAAAGAGCCTGTTTATTTTTCAATTGAAGGGATTCCGTATCCAGCAGCTTAATCCGTATAATCGTCATGCAGATTTATCTGCAAAAAAGCGGTAAAATTTTAAAATTATATCAAGTCTTCATATGTTTATTTTAACTAATAACAATGTCAATAGTTTTAACATTCGCAATTTATTTATCCTTTTCTTTCATTGCAAGTGTTAGTTGTTGACATTTAAATGGCTCAACATTTTTAATTTCTGCTTATATATTTATGTATTATTTATTAGAAAAAGAATCCGAACCCTGAGGAAAATCACTTCTACGACTACATGTTTGGCGGTTAGTTAGTTACAATAATTTGGAGAAGCCTTAAATAAATAAATAATTCAAACATTGACCTGATCCTAAGATAAGTCGCTTGTGGTACTTAAATCAGAAGATTCACTAATATCATACTTGAATGCATATTTTACACCCAGACACAGTACCAAAAAAAATATCATCGTACATATATCTTAGGTGAAGACCGAACCCAGACCTTAAAATAGCATTACTAACATCAGCGCTATCAGGTCTGTCAAATATTATATTAGAATAGATAAAATGATATCATTATTTTCTCATTTATCTGCTGTACAATATTTAAATACCGCATAAGTTATTATATTAGCCAAAGAAAGTAAACTATTGGACTTTACAAAAGAGGGAATTTTGCCTATAATTGCCGTACTGGGCAGGCGTGGCAGCAATGGCAGAGCGCTACTTTTCAACAAGGATGCTGCTGCCCATTCCCACCCTGTAGTGTTTAAACTGCGCTGTTTCGGATGGACATACCACCATCCGTCGGTTTCGATACCTCAGTCGCCTCTTATGATACCTGAGAGAAAGATACTATTCTACTCAACCGGTACCCCACGGCTCTGGTGAATAGAGCAAACTCGTGCTCAAAATATGTGCAGATGTAAATAAAGTTCAAAATTCAATTAAAAGAGGTGAAGTTTTTACCTTATTCTTTAATGCTATATATACATGATATTGCACCGACGATATATCTCCCAAGTTACGCCTTAAAAAAACATTAATAAATCTAAAAAAAAAATACCAACTACACGTGTCCATATTTTGTAATACTGAAGTGAAAAACCAACACAAAGTTGGCTGGGCAACTTCCACACTTGACCCCGCAGTTATCGTTTGCGTAACAAAATTAACTCCTAACCAAACACACCTAAATATAACTAACATTAAGTATTCTAAATTGTAAAACAGTAAACAAAAGCAATAAACTGCTCTTTCAACTTCCCGAAGTTTCGGGGCGTTCCCACTTTGATATTAGAAATTGTTTCCAAGATTTGGTTTCGGTATATTGTTATTAAAGTCGTTTAAGTAGATAACGGGATAGTAGAATCTCGGCACGGAGTATTTTCACTGTTAAAAGTTCTAAATGGGCGTGGTCTGTGAGCCAATGGATAGGTGTGAACTCTTCAACTATGTATAATAATAATACTAAATTTACACAACATTTCATATATTTGACTTTACTGCAAGATCAATTGCTTCAAGCACTTGCGTAACGGACGTTGGACAACAGCGAAATAACAAATACAATAATACTTTACTGCATATATTAGTCACTCGGATGGGGGCCAGACTCATGACCATATAGGATCACTACCATCAGGCTTGTCAAGCCAAAATGTATAAATGAGTCATCTTTCTATAAATAAGGTTATAAAAAATATAATAAAATCTATCAAAATAAGGTTCAATTTGTGATTGGCTCGCCATACTAGTGACAGACTAGTTTTTGTTAGTGAGTCTACCAAATGCATACAATCTTTATAAAAGGTTCATATAAATTATTATTAATTACGCTACGTCTGAGTGTATTCATATAAATAATATTACATGAAGAATTTTAGTGACGTAGAGATCTAATAAAAAGTCGTCTGTATTGACCTAACTCGCGGCTATTTCTCCCGCCAAATAGCAGTGTTCACATTGCTGAGTTCCGGTAATGTGATATCATATCTTCAAGTCACAAGGTTGGTAACGCGTGATATTGCAAGTATATTAATAGTAATATTAATAGTATTAAGAAGTTAATTTCTGTTATGTGGATCTCATGTAATGGCAAATCCTTAAATATTTTTTTCTTTATTAATACCCAGCGACGTGCGATAATGTCGAATAAAGGATCTACCTCTGAGAAAGTATATCATCCAGTTCATTGGATTAATTGGCATTTCGCGGGTCATCTCTTGACTTAAAGGTCAGGCTCAGAAAGGTCGCATTAAGATACTAAATATGTGGAAAAGTATTGATGAAACCTTATCCAAATATTTTACATTACTGGATAGAGTTGTTATTTTTATATCAACAGTAGGGCGTCCATTTAGTGTGTAGATCTATCTGGAGATCTATCTGGAGATCTATCT
>JACJUM010003174.1:4037335-4208324 GCA_020976665.1 Heortia vitessoides
GATTAAATGAATTGATTAAATGAATTGATTAAATGAATTGATTAAATAAATTGATTAAATGAATTAATTAAATGAATTTCTTAATTTTTTTATCTAGTAACACTATGCAATGACTTACAATATTAAATTGTATTACCGAAAATATAACCCTTATTTTCAAAATCATTTTCAATTCTGTCTTCGATTTGAACGATGTTTAAATACTCCGCTGGGAGTACTTAACGCGAATTGTATCCAAGCCAATACGAGTCTTAAAATAATTTCGCTCTTGTCTCGACGAAAAGTAGTCCTGGGGCGAAACCCCGACGTAAAAATAGGTTAGGTATAAAAAATAAATAAGGGGTTTCTAATGTAAAGAGGTTTGTTGTAAAATTATATAAGTTAAAATTTAAACTAAAACAGGGCAGCAGTCAGACGAGCATAAATGAATATAGTGTGTGAATACACGTATACAAATGAGAGAAAACATTATATTTGGATGGAGGATAATGAAACGCTTATACAAACTCGACACTTTATTCCCGAAGGAATATCGTTATTCCACTCATAATCCCGTTTACCTTATTTGAGGAATCTCTGTTAAGTTTCAAATCCCTAAGTTTAACAGATTAGGACACCAATTATATCTCAGTCTAGATATTGTACTATTTATTACTAATTTTTCTTATAAATAAAGAAATTTAATACTGGCATGTTTAATTTTTGTGAGCAACACATTAAACAGGAAAGACTAATATAATTTTTTTCTGGCCGTGGAATTCCAGAAAACTAGAATCCCCGAGCACGAAGTGTCGTAAAAGGTGACTGCAACTAGACGGAAATGGGCAACAGAATTCTCGTCGCAAAGTTACGATTGCCAGCTTACTTGCCCAGAGCGCCAATTATGGGCAAATATCCCCTTTTTTGAGGATGCCTATGTGTAGCAATAGACGTTTTACGGCTATTAGGATTAGGAAGTTTACTAAATGAAGGTACATAAAATAAGCAAATAAGTAATAAAATATACCCTTTTGTGTTCCGCCAAAAGTCGTGTGTTCGATTCTCACCCAGAATAAACAATAATATCATGAACATAAGTATTTGTTTTGTGTCTGACTGTTATATATTTCAAGTTTTTTATTGGTATTTCACTGTTGGCTGATATTCGTAATACGAAACTTTAAGCTACACGTAGTTACATGTCTTGGAGTTTTGCCAATGCTTGAAACTTTTATTGAATTTATTTATATCAATCTTGTGTCTGGGTGAGCAATTACGTATGCAGGCTTACGTTATAATTTACAATGAAAGCATTAATAGTTATTAAGATGTTAAATGATAACATGTAAATGTGTTAACAAAAATCCCGCAGCATCTCACACATTGGTCTGACTCCGTGGTAATTCGCTTAAAGCACTTATGTTACGGAAGTCAGACGACAGACTATTCTACAAGTATACAACTTAAATATATATATTTAACACCCAGATATAGAACAAATACAAATATCGTAATATAAATATTTCTGGGTCTGGGTGGAAATCGATTCCACGACCTTTGGCGCATAAGATAAAATCACTACAATCTGCGCCATCGGGTTCGTCTATCAAATCTATCATAAAATATTTTATTAGCGATATGCTACTAGTTTTTCCACATAGTTTCCTTTCAGATAGCTGTCTTTACGAATCGGCCCTATAATTGATTTTTAGACGACAGTGACGCTGGGAGACTTGTTAATAATAATAGGCTTAACTTGTGATCTACGCTCTAAATTACTATTATAAGCGTAATAGAAAACAAATATTTAACGTCTTATGGAAGAGAATATTTTTTATTGACCTCGGTTACCTTAATCAAGAACTTGAAAATCTCTAATTTTTTTAGTCAACGTGTAGAAGTCCAGAATCACAAAATCTTCTGTATTATATTCTTCATGAAATAATTGTTATATTTACGTATAGTATTACATTCTGAAAAGTTTTTTACAAGTTTCCAGTTAGTTTTATGTATATATTTTAATTCCTACAACATCTCATACATTGACCTTAACTCCGTGTTACGTCGCTTAAATCACTTGTGTTGCGGACGACAGATAACAGAGGAATCACAAAAATACTGCTCAAACAAACACAAATATCATCATATAAATATTGGCACACAAGATAGGATCGCCATCTGCGCCAAAAATGGGGCTAGATTTTTCATTAATAAATTGGATACCCAGCACTTTTAATCTTCTCAAATTTTACGCACAAAGTATTTCAGCTTCATCTGAATCAGCTTATGTTACGAACTCCAACCGGCTTCGTTTCAAATCTGTTAATAATAAATCAGAGGGACTCGATCCCCTGGCGTACTACTTGTTTGCTACAACAGACCTCTGTTGGGAACAAATAAGAACACACGGAATTACGACCCGAGGGTAGATGTGGGTATATCATTATGTTCATAATGCTGTTGTAAGAGTTTATTCAATGGCAAACAGGGGAATGAAAATGTTAACAGCGTATTGAAGTTAATTGCATTTTGTATGAAATATGTTCGTGTTTTTGGGCTATTCCTGTGTAAGACACCACGTAAATGGGTTGTGTGTGTACGTACGTATAACTTAATAGGGAAACATGATATCGCATCAAAAGTTAAAGGTATTCACTAGCTTACTGCCCGCGACTTTGTCGGTGTGGTTTTTACTGTATAGCTTATTCTAGGGGAATTATTATTCTTCTCGAAAGACATAGACTATGTTGCTTACTGACATTTAAATACGTTCTTGTAGTTTTTGCTGAAGTTTTGTTGCACGGTGTCTCTGTTTTGAGGTCGGTTTTGTAGTGGCTGTGTGTGATTAGCTGTAGAGGTGAAGCAAAGTTCATCTGCCGGATATTATCCCTGTGATCGGTCGCTTCACCTCACGTACATTGATAACGAATTCAGTAGTACCGTGGGCACATGCAAACAATGAGTACGAGGGCCGTAGAGCCTTTAGCTGAGTGGTGGGGTTGGTTTCCTGCCGTTGCTAGCACCTGATAGCTGGAAGCGCCATAAGTGCCTACATGTGTACCTATTGACCCAGCAGGCTTGGAGAATGAGAATGAAGGGAGATGAACGCAAGTACATCGGGATAAGAGCGTGCCTTACAATACTAGCACTTCTGAAAATGGAAAGAGAGCCGGTGTCTCTGATTGACAAAAATTCAATAAATAAAAACAGTAATATTTCCATAAAATAAAGTTTTACTAATATACTATAATACTGATTATATTAACAATTATTATATAATACTGATGACCCTACCATTATGAGAGTCATTTAACATATTACTATGTAAATTAGGACCACAAACTAATCTAACGGTACTAGACGGGTCTTTAAACTAAGTTCACTGTAGGTTTAATACAAGAGGCACCAGAACGAAACCTGCAAAAAAAACTGGTGGTGATAAAGGTTCCACTAACAGCAGGTATGTTACAGAACTTTAAGTATGTAAGGTGTAATACCAGGCAGTTTAATCTTTCGAATAATATATATCACTACAACATGCTTTAGATAGAAGCTTATTCTGAACGTAATTATTAAATTTATATATCAGTAAGCCTGATAGGCTGCCTGGCAGTTTATTGTACAACTTTAAACGAACTCTTTAGTCATGGGGTACTGGCAGAGTCGAATAGTACCTCCCTCTGTACTAGGTGTCGTAAGTGGTGACTAAGATACTGGAACCGGCAGATGGATATCCATCCGAAACAGCGCAGCTTAAATGTGGGGATGGGGATGGGCTGCAGCATCCTCGACGCAAAGCTGCGGTCTACGACTGCCACCACGCCTACCCAGCGCGCAAATGTCAATTATGGCCAAAATTTTTCATATCTTCGGAAGGCCTGTGTAAAACTTTCTATGGCTGACATAATGATGATGAAAGTGGAATTTCTATGGCTGATATGTTGATGATGAAAATATTTTTTCAGGATAAATTAACAAAACATTTCTGTGTTGTCTAACCACAATCATACGCTAATCTTTAATATATCATTACCATATGAAGGTTAATGCCATTATATGACAAAGACATAATGCTATCCAGACTTTCAAATAATCTGTTACGCAATGAATATATAATATACTTGTAACAAAAATCGAAAAGCTCGGGAGGTTAATTAAAATCACGAGACAATATCGGCCAAATATTTAAGGCACGTTCAATCAACGTGAGAACCGAGCATTAATTAATTTTGCTTATATTAATTAAATTTTCTTTATCTCTAACGGTTACAATCACAATTCCTTATCCGGAATAATAAGTTTCTTAGGTAATCTTCAACAACAGATGACTGCAAACGAATGAATATAATGGAAGTAATGGTGTAGTTGCAATTTTATTTATTAATATCAGTTGCACTAGCCTTTATACTGGAACATTTAACCATCATAAGAAGAAACGATTTCACCTTTTAAAAATAACTATCAAACACGGAATCTCTAAAATCTTATTTGTTTTTTTAATCTAATTAAATTTTATTAACGCAAAAGAATACTATACAAACAAAGAAAAAAAACAATGAATTAAAGTAGTAGTAAACAAGTTTTTCACCCTCCAAACGGCGTGTTATTTGGCGGTAGAAATCGGTAAGACCGAGGTACAAATGCAGACAACCTATGTATAAGGTCTACCTCAAGTAAAAGTCACTGAATCTCTATCAAATCTCATTTTTTATAGTAATTAAACAAGTTTTTACATTAGTTTGAGTATAGATGTTGAATGTTTATTTTAACAATGTATGTACAAATGATAGATTACTGTGTTACATTTTGAATACGTTAGGTTCTTGTATATATTACGTACAAATTACCAGTACAATAGAATTGTACGTTCCTCTGTACCGATTGTTATAAGAAGCGACCGGGATTTTGGAACCTATATAAATCTAATACAATAGGGCAGGGATGAGCAGAAGTATCCCCATTGCTTACCTACACTGTGATTGTATCATATCAATCCAACGTCGCAATTATGGGCAAAACTCATTATATTCGATTCTACTGAAAATATTTTCGAGAGGTTTATTTTCAGAAGCGGTTATGTATAGATGTGATAATGATGATGTATTTATGGATTTTTAGCTATTTCACGTGACTTTATTTACATGCACCTAAATACCTATGTGAGGAACCCATAATCGAAAGGTCAGAAATCTAATTCTTAAACTAAACTAAGAAGCTTTAAGAAGACTGTAGTCTAAAATAATTTAGTTTAAAATTCTAAAAAATGTTTAAGGTAACTTTATAATAATGTAATTACTTGAGTTTTCTTGAAAATGCGCTAAACATTTTGTATTACGTACTTTATAAGATATTCATTTCATCATTACTAATTAATATATTATATTCTCTAACATTTATTTTCAGTATTGAAAAAACATTTAAAACGTCGAAATCTGAAAATTCTTAAGCCGTTAAAAATAGTTTTATTGCAAATATAATTTATTATTAAAAATATATAATATATAAATTACTTAATGAAATTATGATATGTATTGTTACTATTTTTATAACTAGTAAGGCCCCACGGTTTTACCCACGTATTTTTCGTTACCATTGAAAAACATAAAAATAAATACAGCTTATATTATTAAATGATTATGTAGCTTTACATTAGTAATATTAATATTAAAAGCAAATAGGTAGTTTTCAAGTTTTTTTGCTACAAACCCACAATAATCTCATGCCATTACATTCTATTTTAGTTCTTTATAGTTTGATTTTATAAAATATTATAAAACCTATGTTACTCGGTAAAAAATTAGCTTTCTAATGGTAAAATAATTATTGGAATTAATCAAGTCGATTTTGAGTTACATTGTCCCAAACAAACAATCAATAAACAAATATTTCATCCTTAAAATATTAACATACATATTATTTACACAACATTTTAAACAAACCTGACTAACTCGCCTTAAGCATTTGTATTATAGATATTAGACAAAAGAGGAATCACAAATATAATATGTAAATACATAGCTTAAATACCCAGGGCAAACACAAATATCACCATGTAAATATTATTCCTGGGTAAGAATCAAACCCACGACTGGAGCATAAAGATCACTACCATCCGGTCTGCCTATAAGTACGATTATCGTATGTAATTCTAAATTATGTTCTCAATACACGATTGCTTTCAGATCCGTTAAGTTCTTAAGTATTATCTAAGTAACAAAGAAGTAATCTCATACAATGCGATATATATAAAAATATATGTACATGCACTATATACAAAAGAGAAAAATCAATTCAATCGTTGTTTTTATTATTTTTACGGTGAGTAAGTTTCAATGATATAGTTACATTGCATCCAACTGACATTGTAACGCACACGGTCATAAAGTTTTTTCCTTTAGTGCATCGTAACAATTGTACTGCAGTAATATTAATGCTAGGTTTGACATAACGGCTTCGTTTTATGGCTACCATTTTATATTTTAAACATTGTATCTGTGCTGTCTGGACTCTTTTATTAATAAATATATAAATCATTAAGTACTTCATATTTCTGAAATAGAATTGATATATTTGTTATGTTTGATGATCCGAAAATGCTTTAAACCGGCCTACTTGAATAAAGACAATTTTATTGACGTGACAACGTCTTATAAATTGGTTTGCCGGGTGACACTTCAAGAAACTGCGTTACGCTCCGCTCACGTTATGCGCTGAGAGGGACGCGTGCCTCTCACTCGCTCTCATTGTGACGTGTGTTACGCAAATGTATTGCAATTTGCTGTATGTATATTTGTATATAAATACGTATGTATGTGTAAAGGCAAAAATAAAATTTTGTTAATATGAAATTCAGTGCGAGATTCTTTGTATAAATTAATGTTTTAAATATAATTCTTTGTATAAATGAATGTTTTAAATTGTTACTATTATTTCATCCTTATTCCTACTATACGAATGAATATTCACATTAAAATTATTTTACCACTCAAAGTCGTTGTCACGTAAAACTTTCGCCCGTATACCGACTTTACAGGCAACCAATTTTTTTTAATGTAATTTGAAATAATACACATTATTATACACCTTAAATTTACAGAAATTATAATATTAATTGTCAGTATATAGTTAAAACTGTATAATTAACGGCTTCATCAATTAGAGAGATTTCTTCCAGGCAATCTTTGCATGGAAAATATGAGAGAAACACAATAAGGTACTTTTGTTATGTAACTGCTTAAATTTTAAAGTAATCAGCAGTACTCTTGCGATAAAGTCACCCAATTCCTCCTTATTAAATAGACTGTGTCGGCAAACAAGCAAGCGGCCTCGTCACAAGCCTATCACAAGTGCGTAGCTAAACTTGTGACTTGAAAATATAAAGTCATATAGAAATAGGTGGGAGGGACGCAGTCGACTATTGTACGAGGTCTTTCTCATGTTAATAGTATGTACTATAGTTATTTATCGTATCTACGAAGAGCAAAAGCTAGCAATGATTTTCCGAGAAAAAAGTAATGTTAATCTCTTAAGTTAACTATGCAAATGTCGTGTCGATTCTACAGAGAGAAAAATAAAAGCCAAATCTTGCGGGCATGATATTAGAATAAAAAGTAACTTATGTGTCATTCCAGACTATCAATAATATCGATGATTAATTTTATCTAGATCTGTTCAGCTTTTCCAGCGTGAAAGAGTAACAAACCAACACCCATACTCATAATTTTCGTTTATATATTTAGTAAGAATCATATTGAAAATTTAACACATCATCATTATGATATTATAATGTACGTATGGATGTAACACTAACATACAGAAAAACTGACATATATAACACTAGCTAACCCGACACATGTTGTTCTGTCTTAACTCCATATATTTATCATGATAAAATATTGTGACTATAAATTGAAATAAAAAGAATCCTATCTCTCAGGTTGGATCTGAATGTACACACAAAGCAATTGATTGAAATCGGTTCGGTAGTTTATAAGTCTACCCCGAACAAAAACGTGACACGTAATTTTAATAAATAAAGATATATAATAGTATAATAACAATTAAAAATGAGATAACTAATCGTTAGGTTAACAAAATAGACGTGTTGAATGACTCGTATATATCGAGCATTTGATTAATCTTCTTATCGAGTCATTATTAACTATATGACTATTTAAACTTACAAACGCCATCTGTAAAGAGATCCAATTTTTTAACATTCCACAGTTTGTTGAGTTCTTTGATGAGATCCTTGAATCGTTATTTGATTGTAATCTGTCAGCTTATCTTATATAAAAAGAATGAATCTAAATTAATGAGTTAGCAAGCACAAGCTACTGTGTTGTTTTTAATTTATAAGTTCAGTAATTAAAAATCTTTTTTGCAATTTTGTAACATATACTTGATGCTTACCATATCACTTTAACTCGGCTAGTCGGGCCGCAAGACCACTTGCAAGGTGGAGAGACGATCATAATACATCCGCAGGATCGCGTTGGATGATCGCATGCTACCAATCTCATTGAAACCGGAAACCTCTATGGAGGCCAATGTTATATGTATATGACAAAATGTCTTCCAGTCACAAGGATATCAAAATGATAACTAAATCCATGTGATATTACGAGCATCTATAGGCTGCAGTACGCTTACTATCACGCAGATATGTTTGTTTCACGCTAATAGTTCACGTCCGCTAGCTGACATGACGATTATAATAATTAAAACCTTCGTTACAAAAGTTTAATAGTTCTAGGTAACTCTGTCTGTCCGCCAAACAGTCAAGTTATGCATTTACATAGAAATGTTTGGTATAGTTGAGTCAAATAAGGTCATACAAAGGTTGCTTGCAATGCTACCATCTCGTCTATTTCTACCGCTAAATTGCTATGTTCGCGTTGCTGTATCGGGATTGAAGAGTGACAGAGGCAGTGAAATTACTTGTGATATAACGAGCTTCTATGGGCTGCTGTGACACTTACTATAACGCAGACTGTATGCTTGTTTGTCGTTTTGTTCTGGTAATAAATTATGAATATATATGTATATTCTTTAATTTTAAGTCGAGAGTTGCTTACTATTTCTAATATTCATTTATATACTATAGAAAAAAAAGCTTTTACACATTATATAAACACAAATAAAACACTTACATAAATTAAATTTAAATAAACCTAGTTTTATTGCATTTAACAAAGTAGTTTTACTTTGACAAATGCTATGCTGTAGTGTGAGTCCTGCATCCTCCATTAAAATTCTTAGAAAATATCTAATAATGACATTTATTAACTTTTATCAAGCAATTGGCTGTAATTAGGTTAAATGATGAGCTAAGTAGCACCAAAATACCGCTATTGGTGCAAACTCAAGCTTAATACTAGCTTATTAACACCTAAATTAAAACGGTGGCTAACCGTTTGGATATTTTCTTATATTCAGTTCTAAATGTAGCGTATAACAAGAATGAGCCTGATGGCTCCGATGGTAGAGGTCCTACCTTGTGTAATAATGTGTTTAGTATTTGTTTTGTGTTTATATTATATTATATATTAAGTTATAGTACCATGTGGTATCGGTAAAATAGAATAGTAAAAGATGACTGAGGTTTTGGAACCGATACGTGGTGGTATATCTATTCAAAGAAAGCCCAAATTTAACAGGGATATAGACATCGCGTTCCCATCGCGAAGCTGCACTTTGTGATTGCCACAACGCTTGCCCAGTGCGGCAACTACGGGCAAATTCCCCTATTCTTGGGAAGGCAGATTTTCAGTATTGGATGTTTTAGAGCTACTATGATGATGATGATGGTATATTGAGGACTAAAAACAGGTCTTAAACTAAAAAGAAACTCACTCACAAATACTCTGAAAAAATACAATTTTTGTAACAATTCATATGTATTGCACGTGCATTGAATCGATTGATAGATTGACGGGCCGCCTTTATCACGGCTATTTGCAATTGTAGAACAAGGAAAGTTCAGTTTGTTACGCGAGTGCACTTATGGCAATGTACGCAAAATATAAATGCCAAAATTTAAACAAACAGGAATAAAGTCTGGTGGAATTATAGTTGTGTAATGTACAATTTTAGCACAACACTGTTAATGATTGTTATTTAAAAAAAAAACTTCCCAGAAGCAAGAAAGTAATGTAAAAATTGTACGCAAGAAGCAAGTAGTTTAATAGAGAGTATCTGGTTTGTACACAAACTAAAACAAATAACATCAATATGATTACAAAAAAAAATTGCCGTTACAGATTAGCTACTTTTTACGACAAAAACACGCGTCATACTTAGTTTTTAATGATAGTAGAGTTTAATTTTACAATTTAACCGGTATTTTTGAGGTGGGACTCAAGAATGGGGCTTATTCCTCTGCGGGAATATAAAATAGCATTTGCTACCAAAACGAAATAGAATGCTTAGAAGATGCCGCATATTTTTTCTGCGTTCTTTGCATACAAAGATTGAGCACTATCAGTTTTATGTTGCAGATTAATTATTATTAAGACAAGGTAGACAGACTATCTGACTAATGAGGATTTAGGAGACCGTGTTGATTCAGCTCCTGTATGTTATTTGGAACTCATAACTTTCTTATAATTGTGTACCAAGGAAAACAAAAAAAAAAACATTCTTTACATTATATGTACTTCCATGTAAAGAAAAAGTAAATATAAGTTTTCATATCTAAGTTTGTAAAACACTAATATTTTCATGCAGGTGTGTCGTCACGTATTTTAGCAATTAAATATCAGCTAACTACAAAGTTACCCAAGTACGTACGAACCTCTATATATATATATATATAGAGGTTCAATTCAAAAAGCAATAAAACGTATCCAGAGGGCCATACGACTAAACTCCCGCCCGTGAATATCTATTCAGAAAATTAAATGCCTCGTGAAATCACGCTTGAATAGAGAGCGGTTGGAGGTCTTCTAATATTACATTTAAATGTTAGTTGTAACGTTTCAATATCTCTTTGAGTTAAAAAAGCTAATACTTTGAAAGCTTATGGATGGTAATTTTACCAGGAAACATACGAGTAAAGAACAGAGAACATCCTATGCATATTAAGACTAGGATTCCATGTACATGACTTAGACCTGAAAAAAAGTCGTCTGATTTGGTACCCCACTCTTATTTATTTTTACCGCCAAATAGCAATGTCGTGAAGTAATATCTTCAAGTCAAATGTTTGCAACGCATTAATAATATTACGATCGTCTAAAGGCTGCCATGACTGTATGCTTGTTTGTCTATCTGGTTTAATAAAACAAAATAGAACGTAGATATAGATAACAACGTATGTATATACTTTTTAATGACTTTAAAATGAGACATCATTATCATTCCAGCCATTAAAAGTCCACTGTTAGACAAAGGCCACCTCAAGAAAAAATTAATGTTGCCCATAATTGCCGTGTTGAGCAAGCGTGTTGGCAATTGCAGAGTGCAGCTTTCGCGACGGGGAAGCTGCTGCCCATCCCCGCCCTGTACGTTTGAGTTGACTTTTTTGGATGGATATACCGCCATCTGTCGGTTCTGGTACTTTAGACGCGTCTTACGACAACTGGTACAGGGTCAGGTAATATTCTACTCAGCCGGTACCTCAAGGCTTAACGCTTTTCGAGAGAAAGTTATTATATATTTAGAATCGCGGTGTAGTAGTATCCCGATGATGTATGTCGAAGTTTAATAGAGTATGCCCGATTGGTATTCAAAGATGTTGGCAAAGCTGTGTACAGTTAATAAAGGAGAGAGGGAATGTCATAATCACACCCAAGCCCATTCCGAGGCAGCACGCACTCTGAAAGGGGATGTTATGACGATTCGGAATTTATATTAGATGAGAATTACGTCAACTTTTAAAACAATTGGGGTATTTTTATTATGTTTTAATTTAAACAAGAGTAACTGCGAGATTTATTTAAATCTAATATATATATTAATCTTATCTATATATATATAACTAGCAGCACCCCGC
This sequence comes from Heortia vitessoides, assembly GCA_020976665.1. Lineage (NCBI taxonomy): Eukaryota > Metazoa > Arthropoda > Insecta > Lepidoptera > Crambidae > Heortia > Heortia vitessoides. The sequence continues at coordinate 4,049,310 of JACJUM010003174.1, forward strand.
GGTTTCGCCTGCGTTAAATTGTAGAAATTTCATGCTAACATTGCAACCCCCTTTTACCTCCTTATATAAAAAAAATACTAAAGTTCATTCAAATAACTTCACAAACAGCAAAATTTTATACTAACTTTGCACCTCCGTTTCAGCCCTTTAAGGGGTGAATTTTTAAAACGTTATAAAAGGAACCTCAGTGGAAAATTTTAAGTGTCTAACCTTTATAATTTAGGCTCTGACTTTATATATGTTATATATGTTTACTGTCATTATTTATAAATATTTTCGTGTCACAATATTAGTACCATAGTCCTCCGAAACGGCTCGACTGATTTTTATGAAATTTTTTATGCATATTCAATAGCTCTGAGAAAAGGTTACTGCCTATTTTACATACTCCTAAATGATAAAGGTTGATCACCCCTAACATATTTTTGTGATTTATTAAAATTTGGCATTAATAAATACATACCACCCCACATTTTTACCTTTTTATTACCAACCCCTATTTTTAAAGCAATATTACTATTTTAATAATTTCTATAATTTATATGACAGAATAAAGTTTACTGGGCCAGCTAGTTTATTATAACTTTAAAATCATTATCTTCATTATTGCTTCGTAACAGATCTGGTTGAAACATTCGTCTTTATCCACTATTTGTCATCATTATTTTTGATAGAGTTCATAAAAATCAAGAGTTCGATCACCAATTAGGATAAATATTTATATAATAATATTTGGGTTATTTTTCAGTGTCCTGATGTTAAATATGTTGTGATGTTATTTCTGTTACCTGATGTCCATAACTGAAGCGCTTAAAGTGATTTATCTTGTAGTCAGATATATGTATGAGATGTTGAGTCAAATTATTATTATAATTATTGTCATGATTTGACAGATGTAAAGCCATCACAAAAAACGCTCTTCACAATGCTCTTTACCATCACTATTGTGTTTTAAATGACTTCTTTGGACTCTATATTGACCCACTTAAATGGATAATTTTTATTTAATCTTCGTTCACCTTCCAAGAACCGCTAATAATATAATTGTTTGATAAGTTTATCTCATTATTTTAATCAGGATCGCCAGGAGTAAATACATTTCTCCCGCTTTAATACCACATTTAACTAGAAGCTAAAAATCAAAATAGTTGAAAAACTAAAAATTACGCTTTTAGAGCACTACAAACAAAAAATATGATTGTATTATTGAAAAAAGCGTGGATTGCTTTATCCACGGAAAATATATTACAAGTCAGTCGTACTAGTTTTTATTTTTTTTAGGTTATATTTAAAAAAAATCGCTTTTTAGTTTACTGCTGTAAATGTTTGTTTTTTTAGTATATTTACACTATTTTTATATTTATTCCTATTTGATAAAACCTGTTTTGAATGCCTTCAGTCGATCAGTTATATGGTCGCTTTTTACTACACCTGGTACTTAAGGAAATATTGTTCGAAAGGCACTGTCAATACAACTACTAATTATGCATTTTTAGTGAGTGATTGTGAAAGTTATATGGACGTATTTATGTAAGGATAGGCGGATTTATAATATTTTCTCTTTCACGGCGCAACTGCGTAACGGTTGAAAAGAATTAGATACAATTTGGCTCAGAGGTTATTGGAAGCCGAGTAATAAAGTTATTTTTCATCCCGAAAACATGTTCCCGTGGGTAAGAGCTGGCTTTTTATTATCCTTTATAGAATCAGCACTTTTACTTAGTTTAGTTTTACACTTTACAATGTGTAATATGAATTTACTAAAACTTTAAATATTTAGTTATTTAAGTCGATTTCTTGGGTAATAAATTATATTAAATCAATACAAGTCTATAGGCATTTCGTGTTATAGTATATATTTTGTAATAAAACACAGCAATTTATATTTGTGTAGAAGCTGAAACTCGTAATCGTAAACGGTATAAATGTACAGCAATAATGCAACAGTTAGTGAATGAAGTATTCCAGTATGTATGATTATTCATATAATCTGTCAGCGGTTATGAATGGCCTTTTGTACTAATGCAGCGCTGTGAGAGTTCAGAGCTGGGCAATTTGCTGTGCGCGACATGACAGGGCATCATGGTAAAATGCGGTAAGACTCAGTTAAATATGTTATCGTTCGTTACGTTCTGTTATGACACACGTGTATGTTATAATAATATTTCTAACGTGAAAGTTTTTATGCATATATTTGCGTCTCGTACTTTTTACCCCAAAAAACAATATCAATGTTTATATAGATTCTGGATCCCACTCTTGAGACAGTCTAGAGTTATTTATTTTATTGTACTTGTAAACCTTTCAAACCTTAATCTTATCATTCGTTTATGCCAATTAGCTACTGGGCGTTCCTGACTATTGCCAGTTTTTCGGAGAGTGATCAAATGTCGACAATTGACCGTACATTCCCTTAAAATTTTCTTATTTATTTGGGAATATTGAGAAATGATCTCATGAAATTAAAAAAACTTTGATTATAATATATTTTATATTTTCCGCCCTGAGCACGTCCGAATACATAGCACAATTTTATTTTGTTGAAGTTTTAATCAATTTTGAGGGCGTTTTATCTAAGAACTATAATAATCATAAATTCCCACAACATCTGATATATTGACCTAACTCCGTGATAAGTCGCTTGAAGCACTTGTGTTACGAACGTCAGACAACAAAGGAATCACATGTATAGTACTTAAATACATATATTTAATACCCAGACACAGCACAAACATAAATATCTTTAAATTAATATTTGTTCTGGGTGGAAATCGAACCCATCCCTGGCGCACAAGATAGGATCACTACCTGCTACTAATCTGCGCCATTGGGCCCGTCGTTCATGTAACGCTCCATTTAAAATATAATTTCCATGCGAACTGCCACATCCCGTTGATCCCGTACAAGTCTGGTCCTGACAATTGCATATTCAAAAAAAGAACTATTGAATTTGGTGCAGCCGATTAAGAGTTATGAGCGTACATACATTTTGACAATCCATGTTGATTAAAAAAATCACTATAAATAAATATGCTATAATAATAACACTTGCACTTTTAAAATATTACTTTGGCTTCGTGCAATTCTCGCATCAGTTCACGTATCAATATATAAATAGATAGAAATTGTTTTTCATATTTCTACAAGTTCAGTACACGAATCACTAGAAAGGAACCTGCAAGAACGGCTGTGGTAAGTTCCATTAACACCAAGTAATTAGTGTTAATGAAACACCTACCGGCGTCGGCCCCAAAAACCTTTGTCTCAAATTTAATGGTTTGATCAATTCAAGCCCAGACAGTTTATCATGAATATCCTGAATATAGTCTTAATCAAGATAATGTGCTTTAGAAAGCTTACTTTTAATATAATTTTAAGCCTAATTAGCTGCGTGGCATTATATTATATAATTTCATACATTTATCTTTAGTAATATTATTAATGTGAAAGTTTGGCAATATGGATGCGTGGAAGTGTTGATGTTATTTTTTTTTCTTTTATTCATCGTTAATTTTCATATTTATGCTGGAACGGCTAGACCGATCTGATAATCTGAAAGACATTGACAGTGAGGCTATATTCACGTAGGGTACATCTGACTTTTTATTTTCCTCTATTCAGCCGGCACGATTAAATGCACATAGTAAAAGAACCTTAGGGATGTTCAAAAATGTGATATAAAGTAAAGACTTCACAGACAAAGTCGCGGTCTGAAAGATAGTTTTAGAATTAATTTATCTAGTTGTAACAGCGAGTAGTGTTTATACAAAATGTTTTGAGTGACGACATATTAAAAACGGTTATGTCTTTTGCGTTGTTTAGGTCTTGAAGCTTGCCAGTTTTTGATATGGTGCGAAATATCATATAATACACTATAAGTCTAATACAACATTTGGGAGTATGTTTGTGCTGCTTTTCTATATGAGCTCAATTTCATGCTAAGAAAGTCACGCGTGAAGTAGATTTTAAGCAAATCGTCAGATTTAGGTTTCTTTTTTTGCTTTCGAAATATTACAACAGTTTGTCCATAAGACAGAAGTTAACAAATAAGTTCTTTCTCGGTTTCATTTAATAAAATTACTAATTTAACGGCTTATAAACGCGTTTTATTCAAGTTTCTACATTTTGTAGAATTTCGGTTACTTTGCGGCAAACGTTCTTAAGAATAACAAAAATTTATAGGTTTACCAACATCACATTTTTTTTTTCTAATTTACACGTTTGCGTTCCGACGTAGTAGGTGCTGACTATATTTTGTAATCTGACAGTGCTGTAATATTTAGTGTAAATGTTAGAAAAGATTCAATAAAGCTCTGTCAATATTGGTACTATAGCAATTTGGAGTATAGTCGACATAACTGGACACTACATTTAAACGGCTTTTTAGCTAGTATCCGTATATTAAAATACTCTTATACCGACATCACAAAGAGGTTTTTCCTAACGTATAATTGTTTAAATGAATGTAATTTATTATAGTTTTCTAGTAGAAGTTTGAGAAATCCCCGATTCTCGATCTCGATCCCCGAATCCCCGAAATTACGATATGGGCATCTCCTCACCTCTGTTGCTTTTCTTACTCACATTAGTCATTACAACTACGCTCTTTTATTCTTGGTATTTCTGATCTGGCCCTTCTTTAATACCCCTTCTACATGATTAAGATGTGTTTGCCTCAGTCGTTCTATACAAACTTTTCCTTTCACTTCCGCTATATATATTTGTGCAGTTTTTCTACTTTCATCCGTTCTTCATGTCCAAATCATCTTAACATTCCTTTCTCTATTGTTGTCACAACATCATCTTTTACACTACCTCGATCTCTTATCACACTATTCTTTAATCTATCTCTCAAACTCACACTATACATAGGTACTTCGTAGTGCTCTCATTTCAACAGCATTTATTTTACTCGCGTGTTTCTTCTGCTATTCCCAACAATCACTACCATATCAGTGTTAGGCCCAACATACCTCTATAAATAGCCAGTAAGGGACAATGTTCAGGTTTACAGAAAGAACAAAAAGAAAATACAAATAATTAATTTGTCATAAATGTATTACTTCAAAAGTTATTTTTAATAATGATTTAGCTGTTTTTAACAAATATTATTGAAATAGAATCCACTTTTACTTGAAACTATTAACACAAGTCAAATAATTGAATTTCTGACCGTCGATATATAAAATAAACCCACTAAATCAACAGTCATGGTGTATAAAAAAAAAATTTGAGTATAGCTATTGACGCATTTTATTTGATGGGCGTTGTACGTCTTCATAGATTTTATTAAGTATTTTAAATATTTTTGTAATGTTAATATTCCTACAAATTATATTGTATTAGGTTAATATTATTCGAGATATGTATACTCTTAATAAATACCATTCCATTAGCATTTTACAAAGTAAAGAGACGCAATAAATGTGATATAATTTTAACATACACTTTAAATTTAAATTAAAAGTTACCTTCATACCAGTTTTCTTTTAAAAACGAATTCTTTGCATGGTCTATTCTTATTAGTCTATTCTCATTCTATATATTATTAGAGGCCTTTGTTACTGAAAAAAGGTAGGTTAACATTTTAGAATGCCCACTAAAATAAAGCAAGTCGCCTCCTTGATGGCTTCCTTTTTAATTTAAGCCACTTTCGGCACCAGCTGTGGTTTATTAGCATGCACGCCTCGGCTTATAGCGGGCTCCGACTTTTGGCTAATGGAAAATTTATTGAACGGTATATTGGAAAATTCTTGGGTACAATTTGAATGACTTCGGTGATGGTGAACTGTACGTATTGCAGAGAACTTGTAGACTTTAAAATACTCCGTTGATATTTTCATTTGTACAGCTTAAAATACTTGTAAGGTTTGAAGAGTGGCTGTAATAGGTGACTTGGATGTTTACTGACCTTGTGTGTGATCTTCTGTATGCGCCAATTTTCATAGGGTCAAGCCAAGTGTTTTAGTGTTAAATATATATTAAGTATTTATTTGTTATTTATTTGTTGTTTGATATTTGTAACCCAAGTTTTTTAAGCAACTTAAATCGGGATCAAGTCCAACTATATGATGATATTTTCAATTAATTTATTATTATTTCCTTTTACAAAGATCGTTTGCGGAGACGCAGATCAAAAAAGGGAAAACCCTCATGACGTTACACATTAAGAGGATTACAGTCTCTAGTACCGGATATAACATATTTTACTTAGATTGCACTGGCGACACTGACGGGCCCGATAGTTTGATCCCCACCCAGTACAATCATTTATATGATGATATTTGTTTTTGTCCCGTGTTTGGGTGCTAAAAATATATAACGTTTATGTCCACCGCGAGGTACCGGGAAAATAGAATAAGACCTCCCCCCGTATCCGTAGTCTTAAGAGGCGACTAAGGTACCATAACCGACAAATGGCGGTATATCCATCCGATACGGTGTATCTCAAATGTACAAGATGGGGATGGGCAGCAGCATCCCCGTCATGAAAGCTGCGATCTGCGATGACCAACACGCTTGCCCAGCGTGGCAATTATGGGCAAAATTCCCCCTTTTTTGTGGAATCCTATGTCCAGCTGTGGACTTTCAATGGCTGATATGATCATTTTTGTGTGACAACAGAGTGTTTGCAACACAAGTGCTTTAAGCGATTTACTTCTGAGTGAGATATGAGATGTTCTGTAAAAATATAATGCATTATTTATGTTTCTTCTATTCCGTTTTTATATTGAACTCGTGTTCATGTTAAAGTTCGTGATCCACGGTTCGGAAATACTCAGTCTAATACTTTTAGCACTTTCTCGTTCTACTAACTCCTATCGGCTGGGTCATACAATTGTGATTATCTAGATTTAAACTGAACTCACTTTTCTCACTTGAATAGATTAGTTTTAGTATACTAACTGTATCTTGTTCACAAAAGTTTTTGAGTATATTAAAAAATTCTTCGGAATATTTAGTCACAAGTCGAGCAATGAATATTATGTATTATGTATTTCGTATGTCAATTAATAAAAAAACACACTACATCTTTTTCATTGACCTGAGACTCTGTTTTAAATAGCTTAAATCATTTACGGGAATTATTTATCAGAGGTACAACAAATATATAAAATACTTCAATACATATTTTAAAACACAGTCACAGTACAAACACGAATGTCATAAATGTTTGTTCAGGGCGAGAATCGAACCCAATAGTTTCGGAGCACAAAGTATAAAATACCAAGTTAGCCACATTTATGTGATGACCATTTATTTTAATTGTTGTGTTGGGTTAATAGGTATGTAATCCTTCCGTAGTTTGATTTCCGCAACAAGCCGCCAAATCCATAGTACCTATGAAATGTGTGCATATATTTATATTTTTATAAGTAAACATATTATTATTACTCGAATGAAAGCCCACTAGCTAAATTAGGTACTATATAAAAATATTAAAATTTGACTTCTATAAGTAACAGCATAACTAATATAAGTTAAAACATTTTTTTGCTCTTTTAAATATTATTAAAATAGCTGTTGAAGAACTGGCATATTAAGGCATATTAATACTCCTAGCCATTTATACTCTCTTAATCTAAATATGTATAGATCTTGTTACTAGAAATGAAAATCAACGTCTTAATAAAACTTACTTTTAACGTCCTCAAAACGCGATCTCTGTAACTATTTCAACATTAACAAAATGTTTTAGGTCAGTATTGGACAAATATACAGTTATAACTTTAAAAATTATTTATTTATCGCTTTTTAAAACCGTTAAAAGTATCGCTTTTTAGCAGTAGTAAAAGCCTAAATATTAAAAAATTCTTCAAAAGTACATATCGTCAAACATGTAAACCGTCATTGACAAGTTAACGAAAAGTTAATGAAAAAACTTGCCACGTACTTACTCACTTACTAAGATTACAAATGCTTCTACGGTTTAACTATAGGAACAGGCTATATTTTTAAAATTCCCGTATCTACCGTCCGCTATATTCAGTACCTCTCTATTCGCTACTTTCCTTTTTACTTCATTAAACTGCCAGTTTTAGGTAACTAAGGGTTAGTACATACAGTTAGTACTATCATGATCACGTTTTACCTGCATAGTAGCAATCTATTGCGTTCCGCAGCAGTGGATTACGAAGATGCACGTATTCTTTTATTATCTTACTACTATATACAATATCAAAGAGTTAATATCATCAAAAAATTAAGATAAATAAATACATTTATGGTACCGGGAGAAGGAAGGGATACCGGCAGACTGAAAAAGAAAAAAATACCTACCATCGTACCAGGTACCACCAGTTCTGTTCACCAGTCCTGATATAACTACTCTTAATCTTGAGAATGGTTACTGCAAGGAAACGCCAAACTAAATAATGTAAAAGGTTATATAAACCGCCATATAAATTCAATAAAATACATTAAAAATAAAGCCATAATACAGTTGTTTTATTTTATATGTCATAGTTAATTATATCTACGAATTTTAACTCAGCTTACTGTCTGTAGCAATGTTAAAAAGAATACAGGCCATTTAAGTAACGCGATTCCATAAAAACTATTCCTGCTTCGGTTTTATCGCCGGTAGTGTACAGCCCGAGGCGAAATGTTGTCTATATTCTACCGTACACTGCACGCTGTTTCTCTTTTAGTTCGATTTAGTTTGCGAGAATACAGCTCGCTTCTAGCCTGTGGAATTTCTGAGAGGCTTGAGGGCGTAAAATTTAATTTTCACACCTCTAACGCCCTGCAGGTGTAAAGCTTAGAACACAGTGAAATAGGTAAATGTGTTAAAGGTTTTGTTGTAAATATAGTAGGGACAACACCTTTGAGTGGTTACAAATTCTGCGTTAAATAATAAAAAGAGATATATATATTTCATACAATCATTATTTCATACAATCAATGGTAAATCATACATTGACCTGAATTGAGTTTATTAGCAAAAAGAAATACAAATATTTAAAACATAATGTTGTGATGAACCTGGGCGGGGATCGATCCCCATAACTTTGCGAGCGACTTTTAGTGCAACCGTCCAAATTTAGTCCGTCACTCAGCAGTTTGTATTTTGTTCTCACTTGACATCTACTTAGCTATTCTACATTAGTGCTTAACATTTTGGGTGTTCGTTAAAAATAAATCCTCTACTTTACTATAGAATAGAATGAATGAATGGGTGTTTATGTTTTCACTGCACTTACACAAATGTCTTTCGTTACTACTTATTAGGAAAATCATCGTAGCTTAAACAATTTAAGAATTACGACTTTTTATTTCTAAAAATGTAGTTAAATCTCCAGAAATATGAATCTTGAAACAGATACCGTTAAACAAAAAAATCCATTCCACATATTACATCATACTATTTGAGCTGTGAGGTACCGGCAGAGAATAGTACCTCACCAGACCAGGTGTTATAAGAGGCGACTTAGGTACCAGAACTGACAGATAGCATAATCCATAAGAAACATTGTAGCACAAATGCACAGTGTGGGACTGGGCAGTAGTATCACCCTCGAAAGATGCGCTCTGCAATTGCCCAGCTTTTTACTTCTTCTTTTTCTTGCCCAGCGCGAAAATTAGGTGCAAATTTCTCTCTTTCTTTCGTAGCCCATGTCCAGCATTTACTATTTTTTTTTATTATTTACCCTCATATTGTTTACCGCCAAATAGCAATGTTGGCATTTCTATGTTCCGGTTTAACGGGTGAGAAAGGCAGTAAAATTACTTGGTAATGTAACATAATTTCTTCAAGTTACAAAGCTGTCACGTTGACAGTGATATCCTTGTAATATTACGAGCTTCTATGCCCTATAGATGGAGGTATACATACAGTCCGCGTGATATTAAACGTTACAGCAGCCTCGATGTGACGTGACGCACGAACTGGTCAAAAAAGAAAGTTACAGAACAAACACAACTATTCATCGACCCCACGATCCATGGCAACCAAGTTAGGATCACCACTGAATGCGCCATCAAGCCCGTCATAATGGTAACAAAAAGTATAAGGGTATTAAATGAAAATAAATTCAAGGCAAAAGAAAAAAGATTCTTCCTTCCTATATCGGAATAGGATATTTGCAGAGAGTGGGCTTACAAATAGGCAATCCGTATCTGTTGTCACCAATTCTAATATCCGGACACCGCAAAAAGATCATATCAAACATTTATCAACGCCTCCGCGTCCGTTTTAGATTATCCCGTTTAATACACGGGACCGAAATTCAATTACACTGACGAGGGACATGTCTAGATATCGCTAAATTTATCAAATGTTAAGGTTCTACTCGATTCCGAGAAACAAAACAAATTTACTAATATACAAACAGAACTTGACAGGGAGTCGGTATGTAAAAGGTTGTTTTAACTGTATTAAATAATTATTCATATAATTCCCACAACATTTCATATATTGACCTACCTCCGTAGTAAGTCGCTTAAAACATTTGTGTAACGGACATATATACATATAACACAGGAATCACAAATATACTACTTAAACTATCTTATACCGCCATCTGTTAAATTTTTATGGCACATAAAGATAACAATAACTCTTTGACGTATGATAAAAAAATTGCTTTGAGAAACATATTGCGGCAATAAAGAGATATAAACTATTATACAAATATTTTTTATTAATTTTTTTATAAAAATATCATATCAATTTATGTATATCTTGCTATCTTTGTAAGACAGCAAAGAAGCATACGGTTTGCTTGATCATAAACATGACCGCAGCCTAGACTCGTGTCATTACAAAGACAACACCAGCGTATCGCCAACCCTGTAAGCTGAAGACACTATGTTACATTTACCCGTTAATATCACTGCCTCTCTCATCCTTCGAATGGAATGCGAACTTTGCTATTTGGGGATAGAAATACGTGAGAGTGAGGTACCAATACAGACAGCCTTTACAAGTGGTCTACCTCATCTTTTCGACCTAGAAGACCTGGTGAAATAAAGAAAAATCATGCACTAGAATAAACATCAATATTTATGATAAATGTTTATCCTTGGTAGGGAACTTACGAAATTTAAACTTTAACATTAAAAAACATATTAATTCGTTATTCTGAGTTTACTCATTAACAATATATTAATAAACCAGGCAACTTTTATATATGGCCTCATAATTAAATAAATAGATGAATTCACTTGTAATTCTGTCCAAAAACAAATAATGTTTTTGGATTCTACATAAAGATTTATTCAATTATAATCATCAACATACCAGCTATTGAAAGTCTACTGCTGTACATAGGCTTCTCCTAGAAAGAACTCATCCTTACTCCTCAACCAGAACTACCTTTGTCAAGGTTTTCAATAACGCAAAAGAATATATTTAGACTAAATAAACTCTGAACCTGTTATAATAGGAAACAGACCTTAAAGTTCGTAAAATATTGGAAAAGACAACGGTTCCGGAAACGAAGATAATATAAAGAATCGCCTTACAAGTTTCCATGTTTCCGTCCTAAGTTTGCAAAGCAGATAATTAAGACCAAATTGAAGTTATCTCGCTAGAGGTGAAGAAATTGTAACTTAATTATGTATATCAGAACTGTATAAATATAAAAAACTGTTGTAATTGTTCAATCTATGTTTGTGAGTTTAATTTAACGGGCCTGATGGTCGTGGATTCAATTCTCGCCTAGGACAAAAATGTATCTGGTTAATAATAATATGTTTATCATAATAAATTGTGTTTGTTCTGAGTGTTAAATATGTATTTCAGTATTATATCCTCTGTCTTCTGTTAAAACACGAGTGATTTAAGTAACTTATTTGGGAGTCAAGTCAATGTATGAGAGGATTTTTTTTCTAACTATAACTATAGCAAAAGGTAACCGCAGAGTAGACACGCTTGCCCAGCGCGGCAATTATGAACAAAATACCCTCTTTTTTGGAGAGCCCTATGTGCAGTAATGAACTTTCAATGGCTGATATGATGATGAAGGTGATGATTTAAGTATTTTGCTAAATATAGTCATAGTGTATAAGCTCGCCACACGAAAACTTGAACAGCTACAATAAATTACGCTTCTGGTATCTGAAAAAATACAGAATTAAGGGTTTTCGACGTTTCTTAAGCAAGTGGAGGGTCCAGGCAGAGTAGAGTAGTACCTTCCTGTAAGCCAGGTGTCGTAAGAGGCGACTGAGGTACTGAAACCGACAGATGGGGGCAATATCCACTTGTAACAGTGTAGCTCAAATGTAACAGGCCAAGTATGGACAGCATATCTGTCGTAAAGTTACGCTCTTCGATTGCCACCACGCTTGCCCAGTGCGGCAATTATGGGCAAAGTGCACGTTTTACGGCAGCTTTGGTGAAGCAAATGTAACGATATGTACAGTAGTAGTCTACGCGCTCGGAGTCACAGACACACGGGTTGCAGCTTCGTATAAAGAAATTCCATTAGTTTATTAGACTATCAATCACCCTGGAGATAAATTTTAAGGCTTTCAGTGTTTGTTTTAGAAATCTAGACATTGATTAAATATAATGAACTGAATCTATCGGATTGAATTACTTTTTGTTCGATTCATTGTATTATTGGTATTTCTAATCTCTTATTGGAATTTGAAATTATTATTGTTATAAAAGTGTCATTACGGTATGCCTTATAGATTTAAAGATATCTTATAGATTGGTTTTAAAATATTTTGGACATCTCTCGAGAAACTTACACCTAGAATATTGCTTATGCATTGGATGATATTAGTATTAGAATTAATTTTATATGTGTTGTAGGTATGTATTGTTTAAGCATGTTAGTGTATGTTTATGGTGTAAATTTTTATATATATTTGTATTCATTTTTGACTTCGAACACCACTTTTTCAACTCAAACTAATATTTAAATGGTTAGTGTTTATTTGGAAATGTATGAATGTAATTAATTTGAAATTACTGACATCCGTCCGATTACTGATAATTGTCTGCTATCCGTTTTACAAATACTTTGGGATTATGCAAATTTTTTTAGTAAATAAAACGCAATTAGACTCATTCACTTTTAAACATAAAAAAATAAAACTGTTAACGTTCTACCATTAGCACCCTTTGTTGATAACATATTTTTATTTAATGAATTTAATGCTAGCTATACTCTGTTTGCGTGATACGAGTATTCTAATTATACTTAAACAATTATAAGTTATTTCCACAAAATTATGGCCTACGCTATAATTACCCCTTATTATCAAAGCTGTTTAACTATATCGATCTAGCAGCTTGATAATTAACTGGAATAAATATACAGACAAACATAAAAAGATGATAGATATAAAATTTATAAGTGATCACACAATATTTCAAACAATGACATAATTCCGAGATATCACTTATGGCACATGTGTTACGGACCTTAGATATCTAATAATAATTAGATTATTAGATAACAGATGAATCACAAATATAATATAATTAAATGCATATTTAGAACACTCAAACACAGAATAAACATAAATATTTATTTTATAATTATTTGTCCTGGGCGATCCAACCTTTGGTCCAACCCGATCTTTGGCCCACAAGAAAGAACCACTACCGAATTCGCAAACATCACCCACTCATAAAAACTCATCATAGCAGCCTTAAAACGTCTAGTGATGGTCATAGGGCTGCCCAAAAAAAGGTTCATTTGCCCATTATTGCATCGCTGGGCAAACACGGTGGCAATCGCAGAGCGGCGGGAATATAGCTGCCCATTCCCGCCCTGTTTAAAGCTACATTGTTCCGAACGGATATACCGCTGTCTGTCGGTTCCAGTACCTCAGTCCCCTCTTAGGACGCATGTTACAGGAATTGCAATTATACTCTGCCGGTACCACCCGGTCCATAACTTGCCACAATAAAGTGCAAACAATCTAATTAAGCCGGTCTCGAACCCCAAAAATTTTTGGTAATTGCCGCCAGGTGCTCCAAGTCCACGTCAAAAGTTACTCTAACCACATCTCAGTTTACTAACTCAGTTGAGTTCTTAACTAAGATACATACTAGTATAAATTACAAAATATTACGGCATATTAACGTTCTATACGGAGAAGCATTGCAATTTTTTTTTAAATGTGTAAAACAAATGTTAATATATTCTTGTACCGCACTGTATTAAAAGAACTATTAAAAGAGAAATACAAACATTAAAACAGAATAGTGCAAGGGCGATGTAATACTACTTTGTGCGTTTGATTTCCACACAAGATAAACACTAACATATACGATGAGTATATTACCTCTACCTCAACTTATATAAACTTTTAATGTCATGTATATTGATATTGATATTGAATCAATGGCCTGAAGAATAAGTTTCAAGTTTCTAGCTCTAAAAATAGCTATACTATTTATAATAATAAATAGCTATATATTTTCATCTCCCCTTTTGAACCCTTACAAACCTTAAAAACGGGAAAGCGTAACAGACAGACAGATAGATAGAGATTCTTTCGCATTTATAATATTAGCAGGGATAGGAAAGGTCTGAGTTGATCATGATTACAGAGTCCTAGGACGTTAGAGAAAAATAGAGGAAAAGGACGACTGTCGTCCTATATCTATGTAGGTAAGATAGGCTTAGGATTTTTTTTAGTTGAGGAATAATTTGTACTTATTTCCATGTAGATAGAAAATACACTAAAAGATATCAAATCAATTAAATTGTCATAAATTAAATGGGATAAGGAACATCATTTTGCTATCGCTGATACATTCCCTTCAAGCCGCATTGGAAGTTGTTAAATTGAGTATGTTGTAAAAAACGTACTCCGTTTAACGTTTTAAGCAGAAAATTGGTTGAAGATGGATGGTAAAAAACTGAAGTTAGCTGCTAAGCTTAAAGCAGCTTTTTTATATTACAAAGTTAACAAAAAGCATACGGTCCGCTTACTAACTTAGCAAACTAAAGATAACGTGTCACACTTACCTAGAAATTTTACAGCCTACCTTTAACACAGCAATGCAAACACTGCTAATTGGCGCGAGAAATAGGTGAGAGTGAGGTACCAACGCATACTACCTTTGTAAGAGAGCAAAGTCAGTCAGTCAGTTAAGGTGCTAGCTCAAAAAATATACAAATTAGAGTTGATCGCCTTGAATCAATTTTGTAAAGAGGATTTGTATCTGCAAACCTTACAGACCCACGTCTATGCATTATTCAGTTAAAATAATGATTATATTAAATCACTAGATAAATATGTATTAAGATTATTAGTGTAGTATTTATACTTTAAATAACTCATTGAACGACAAGGTTTTGATTTTTCTTCTATAGCATACTATGTATGTACTATAAAAGAAAAATCTAACCCTCGTATCTCGCACGTGATTATTTCCTGGAGTGGTCGGCAAGATTCGCCTTCATTGATCCGTTAGCCGCACGCCTTGTGAAACTGCCATCAATTACCGATAGGCTCCTGCTAGTGATTTGTAAGGGTTACCAATATACGTCGTATTTAAAAAATATATAATTATAACTACTACATTTCAACAGATTAAAATTTAAAAGTTATTTTTTTGTTAAATTACGGCTACAATTTACAAGTGACAAAAAATTCTTTTTATATTTGTTGTTTCTAATCCAACATTAAATGCTATCTTATATAATTTAATGTCTGTTTAGATTCTACTTAATTAAGAAAAATAATATAACTATGATACGAATGTGTAAAAATATTGTTATAATGTTTCATATTATTACTTTAATTAATGTAAAAACCATCACCAACGTTTTTTTATTAAACTTACTTTAAACAAAAACAATATATTTCGCGTTCAAAATTTCTGTAGTTAGTCGTGAATTATCCGGTGAACATGATGCATGCATTTTTGTGTAAATAGTATAATCTGTATAGTATATCAATAGATAGAATTCCCGAATTAAAATAATAAATTATCATCATATCAGACGTTGGACGTCCACTGCTGGAGACATTAAGAACTGGTTGTTTGCAGCCTAACCAATAAATAGAAGTAAACGTGCCATCTGGTCATATATTTATCGTTATTCATATATTATATCGTTTCATTTTTTAGTAATAAACACCTGCCTTTTACCCTCTTAAGAGATGATTTTAGAAACATATTTCACACGTAATATATGACTTTAAATGAACTGAATTCAATTCGAATAACCTTAAAAAATGGCTAAGATTCATACTTACTTGGTCCCCTGTTTTACCCCCTTAGTGGTAAATTTTAAAAGATCCTTTCGTAGTGCTTTCTTAGTGCGTTATAAAAGGAACCCCTATACAAATTGTCAAGTTTTTTACTCTATGGTTTAGGACCCTGCGTTGATATGACAGTTAATCAGCATCTCTTTTTTTAATAAACAGATAATTGGTAAAATTCTCTGTTGGCTGGTTTAAATTCTCATACTTCTTGTTTTAACAAATATTTGAATTTCAGTTCAATATCCGTGTATACATATATACGTGTGTGCTTCGTGTGCTACTATTTTCTCGAGTGGTTAGCAAGATTTGCCATCATTTATCAGATAGCTGTGTGTCACTGTGATCAATTACTGATAGGCTCAGTCTAATGTGTTGTCAGGGCTACCAACACGCTCCAACCCTTCATTACTTCACACAATCATATTTAAAGAGGACTTTAGTGCAAATTTACTTAGTCTACATATCAGTGAGTTCGTGAGTACGACCCTAAATAATAGGCTTATAATATATACCAATAGTGGCTCACATTTGCACTACCTACATTGGTTTAAAAAGTAAATATTTTTTTGGGATTTCAAAAACGTCTTCATATTGTTTAATCTTACATTAACTTATTAACATATAATTCATTATCATTAAATTAGCCGTAATAAGCCGTAGACAGATAAATGGGTATGTTGAAATGGCAATGTTGCTTTAAAGGTATTTAAACACTTTTTGCTTGAAAATATAACGTCTTTTAGTGATCAGTTAAAAAAAGTTCATGTTTTAATAGAATTTGTAATAAATACCCGCCCATGTATCTCTCATTTTTTATATTATAAATATGTTAGAAAAAAATATTATTACTTTTGCAGTTTAATTACAGCGTGGAAAGAGCATAATGTAGCCCGGAACTTTCTTGATTTAAAATTATAGTATTAAACGCGACTGATAGTTTCGCAACGTAAATATAAAATCTAATAGTTTGGTTAATAGAACACAAAAAATAAGACTTGATCTTAAGCACTTAGATTCCAAATATTAATTTTTTATATGGCTTACGTCCACAGATGTTCCAGAAAATTTAATAAATTTCCACATCTCATACTATTGACCTGACTCCGTGGTATGTCGCTTTAAGCACTTGACGCCAGACAACAGATGAATCACAAATATTTTACTTAAATATTTAACACTCAGAATATTTGTTCTGGGTGGAAATCAAACCCATGACCCTTGGCGCACTAGACAGGATCACTACCATCTGCGTCATTAAACCCGTCAAACTTAATTCTGTCCAATACATTCAACTATCGTTATCATATTTCAAACTACTAATAACTTGATTTCGAAGTAAAAATAAATTTCTGTTTTTAATATCCCTCGTGAATCAAAAAGTCTTTTAGTAAAAATGGTATTAAAATATGATAAAAAGTTTTTTAGTTATCGCAATACACAGATGCTCTGCTTCAGATAGTGGTTACAATTACTTCTGGATCATTACTATAGTAACGTCTCATATGCCATAGAAAGTTCAAGTTGGTAAAAGCCTCCCCAAGATAGTAATATTGCCCATAATGGCTGCGCTGGGCAGGTGTGATGCCAACCACAGAGTATGCCGCCTATTACAAGGATGCCGCTGTCCATCCCTACCCTGTAGTATTTAAGCTGCGTTTTTGTGGATGGATATACCGCCATCTGTCGGTTTCGCTACCTCAGTCGTTTCTTACTACTGAAATCACTGGGCAATGAATAATATTCGTAGTTTTTATGGTTGGTAGGTTGGCGAAATCCTTGCAAGCGTATTTAGGCTAGAGTGACGCATACACTCGCGCTTATAACCTTTTGGCAACTTAATAATATAAAAACTATAGTAATCATCCTACAAATACTTTCTCTTAATCCACTTTCTTAATTTTTCATGTGTTTTTGTTAAAGAGGAGCATGCATAGAGGAGCCGTTAGGTATCAGCGGAGTAGAATTGTCCTGGTACCATTCAATTCCACCGGTACTGTACGGCATGCTTACGTTATTTGTTGATAATGCAAGTTTCCATCAATGAAAGAGCTTTTTAAATCGGTTAAGTAGTATTTTAGTTTATTTCTTACAAATGATTAAAAATAGATAGATATTTTTTATATCTATCTATTTTAGCCTATGTAAAGATGTAAATGTTTTAATGGAAAAAAATTTCTTGAAATCACTTGAAATTTCAGTTTTTTTTTTCGGAACCTATAGACAATTTTTTTCGCTTTTAAATAATAGTGTTGACGTAGAAGTCTCAGATATTAGAAATAAATAAAAATATCGATCTAATATATTAAATGCGTTGGTCAAATATAAAGTATTCATGTTTACACGCCACCTAAATCCACATAAAGACCTCCACAACCCTGCAACTTTGATTTGACGCTGCAAATGAGTACCAGGAAATTTGCTTCCGAAAACATGTCTAAACTTGCCTGCAAGGAAATGAACAGCGCGAACTATTAGTCAAACACAGCGTTCTAATTGACGTTAAATTTGAAGTTGCATACTAGGGTCTGTATTTTAGGTGATTGACAACTGTAACTAATTATTCACGTGGTATGTTGTAAAGAGCCTACAAAAGATATTGCATAAACGAACTGTTTAATGGTTTGTATAGTTTAATTAACTTTTTTATGTTGTTAGAACGGAAAACAAGAAAGTTTATGTAAATTAATATAATATAGATGAATAAATATCTATATGAAAGGAAAAATTAATCTATGTAGACTGACTAAATGACTGACATATTAAAACAGGACCTGAACTATAAGGGTTAAAAACTAAAATGTTGTACAGGGGTATTCCTTTCATAACGCAGGAATAAATAAATAAAAAAGAATAACTATCTTTAAACACACATCACTCAAAGATTTGCAATGTACAAAATAGACCTGTTAGTTCATGCACTGACTCCGGGTCAGACCCGGTTGCATTACCCGGATATTGGACGGATATCCCGGCAGAGAGAGCCGGACGGGTCCCCTTACATTTGTATGGCGATGCCCACCTATTCAGTTCTTTGGGCTATATTTTGCTAAAATTCAGGTGAGATACACACTCAAATGTAAAATATTAAAAATATTTATTTAATTTATTTTGCACAAGTCTCAATGATTTTGAGATGATCCGAACCAAACTAATAAGAAATATAGGTACTGAATATATACATATATATATATATATTGGCCGTGGTGTGCCGGCAGTATAGAATAGTACCTCCTCCATACCATGTGTGAGAGGTACCTAACCGGCAGATCGCGGTTATCTATTTGAAATAGTGTAGTTGAAATACACAGGGAGGGGATGGTCAACAGCAGATGGGCTGCGCTCTGCGATTGCCAACACGCTATGTCCAGCAGTGGATTTTCAATGGCTGATATGATGACTGAAAATACTGAAATACCAATTAGTTTGACATCAGACCCTGCAATTGTTTTTGTTGAGCATATTGTATTTATCTTTTAATTAGACAAATGGTTATGTTATGTATTTATCAAATAAAAATCGATGTATTCTTAAACGATATACACTCATTTGCAAAAATATCGGGCACCTAAGCAATGAACCATTTCAAATGTTACTATTGATTTGTTTGATAGTCATAGGTAGTTTTAATTTCACAATTTCGTAAATTAATAAGCAAATAATCGTTTTCGTCAGTATTATCATAAAATTTTGATAAAATTTATGGATTTTAATGCTAAAGTATTCTCGCTAGTAGTGAAAATGATCGTGAAGTAAAAGTTAACAAAGATTTTGTTTTTTCTTTAATAAAGTAAAAGCAGATAAATGTTTAGTATCGAGTGTGTCTAGCTGAAATCACAGCTTGAATTCGTCGGGGTATGCTAGCGAGAATACGTTCCCACTCTGCGGTAATCAAAAAACTCGCCGACGTCGATCTTTACCGAACAGAGATATCATGGTTTAATCGCAGAACAATACCCTATTCCAGTCTTTTTGAGTCCATGACTCACAATTTCGATCAAACTTAAGCCTGGCAACTCTGTGCCCACAGAGTAACTTAGGGCCGCGGGCTGGGCGATGACTGCGTATATTGGCCGCGAGAAGCCTCCTCCTGACCGTCCATAGACTAATACGCACATTTCTTACATCTTCGAGGTCGTTCTTAAGGTCCACATACGAAGACTTGCGATTTCTCTATGCGCGACTCACAAGAAAACGATCATCCCGTGGTTGGGTACATGGTCTTCTTTGAGAACCAGGCCTTCTCCCGACGGAGCCGGTGTCTTAATACCGCTGTTAGGTCCATTGAACCGTCGAATGACTCACACTTAGCCTCTGAGCCACGAAGCATTGGCTGCTACCCTCTTCGAGCAGCGCAATAATTTTGGTAGCTTTTACCACTTCCTCTAACACTATTGAGACAGCTAAACAGCAATTAATGAAGCTTTGATAATTAAAAATATGAAATAAATTCATAAAAATTGACTAAAAGTTATGAAAACCGTTATTATCTTTTGGAACTTCGCACCAAAATTGAAGGATAAAAAGAGGTTTTCTGTAAAAACGAGCATCAAACGAACATTTGAATTTAGAATGTACCGTTTTAAACACCACGGCATTTTCAAAACCGGCCAGTAACATGTAGAAATGATTGAAATCATTTGGTACCGTATTTTTTTAAAGAAGAATTAAAATCAAAACTATCTGTTTTTTTTTGGAAATGAGTGTATTTAAAATATTATCGTTTTAATACGGAAGACTAAAATAGTACCTCCCCCTGTACTAGGTGTCGTAAGAGACGACTAAGGTACCAGAACCGATAGCTGGCGATATATCCATCCGAAGCCATGCAGCTCAAATCCTCAGGGAGGGGTTGAGCAGCAGCATCCCTGTCGCAAAAGCTGCACTCTACAATTGCCAACACGCTTGCCTGGCGCGGAAATTATTCGTAAAATTCCCCTTTTCTCGGAGAAGCCTTTGTCCAGCAGTGGACTTCCAATGGCTGGTATGGGAAAATCGTCAATATATCCATTTTTTTTTCTTCTATTTTTCTATAATAATAGTTATTTACACAATTATCACTTTGACCTTTATGACCTGGTAGTGCATAATAGTTATTTAAACAAATAGGTCATTGTGATTATTTTCAAATTGTTTGCCATTCAAATAAAACTTTCTTGCACAAAAAATGACGGACTCAATGCCAACATGCTTTATCTCCTAGTCAACCATTTGACAAATAAGAAGGTAAATAATCAAGTTGTAGTACTAGTTGTAAAATATAATAACGATCAATTCAATAATATATAATTATCGCACTATTAGGAACCTATCACTTTCGGTTAATAAAAAAACAGACAATATGTATAATATTATATCGTCTAGGCACTCGTTTGTCCTACGTTAAGGTACCATAGTTTATTATTCAACCCAATGGTTCGAAAAATCGATTCGGAAAATTTCCAGGAACAATTTGGTTTCATGAACGCTCGACTCGGTGTGCACATACTGTGCACGATATACATGTGCGTGAAGTATGACTCGCTGATTGTTTTTATCGGTAATGTAACGTTTTGTTTTGAATATATAAAAAATAATGAATTCACACATCTCATACATTGAACTGACTCCGAGGTATGTCAATGCGCTAATGTGCATTTTTGTAAGGAAATCACTAAAATAATATTTGGCCGGGTGATACCGGTAGAGCAGAATAGTAGTACATCGCAAGAGGAGACTGAGGTACTGGAACAATGTTGGCAATAATTCCTTCTTAGGGAGTCCTAAATCTAACAGAAGATGTCTTAGGGCTGATATGAAGATGATCTTCTAACTTGTCTATTTTTACACACAAATTGGTTTTAAATCAAAGTAAATCTATAAAAGAAAAAGTTGACTGACTGCCCGACTAACATGTCTCTACGCAGGGCCAGTGAAATTTTGCATAAGTGTTCTTTATATAACATAGGAGAGCACTGAAAAAGGAATTTTGAAAATTAACCCCCTAAGATGGTAAAACGGGGATGCAAAGTGAATGTGAAAATTTGTTGTTTTTGACGGTATTCGAATAAAATTTTTTACATCGTTTCGTGTAAAATAACACGTGTAATACACGTGTAAAATATTTTTTTTAAAATCTTCTCTTAAGGGGGTAAAACGGGAGCACGAAGTTATTATTAAAGTTCTACAAATTAACGCAGGAAAAACCACGGGGCACTGTAAGTTCTAAACAATCCTTAAAAGCTTCAAAACCTAACACACGCAGATAAAATGACAGAACGGCATTGAACTAAACCCAAACGAGCCATACAAATTGATTGAAATCGATATTGTAACGTGTGCCTGATTGTTTATATCACTGTCGTTGCAAAGTTCGTTAAGTGGGGGGTGAACAGGGCGGGAACAGGCAAATCGATCCGCGCTCGAGGCGTGTGATAAATCAATTTGGAAAAATGCTTGGAAACCAAATAATTTACGTAAGTTAACGGGATACGTTAAAATGAATGAATGAATTTTTAAGAATTTACAAGATTAATTAGTGTTATTTCTATAATAAAAATATATATATACAAAAATATAAATGTTAAGTCTTTAGAAAAGAACAACAGTAAATTTGGGATATAATAAAATGACAATAATTTGTTCAAAATTGTTAACTTTTAAGTTTAGTTTATTTGGTAAAGTTAAGAATTATTGTGATCATATGTGGTTGTTTTATGAATGCTGTGATAATGACAACTGTAATAACTCAAAACTGTGTCTTAATGTAGACCTTTCAAAATTGACGTGAATTATTGTATTAGAGGTTACGATTCTCATACTTGATCAACTGTACTGTACAAAAAATATTTCTCTGAACATGTTATATGTTGAAATATTTTTGAAAAAATTCGACATATCGATTAAATTCACCAAAAAATGTTTATATTCCTAGAATTGCGGTGAATATATTATTTTGAGTTTTTACAGTCTAGGTGTGTGACATATTAAATAGCAAAAAATCTAAGGTCGTAGAGAAGAAAACTCAAAAGAAAACAGGGAAAATGCTTAAAACTGTGTAAATAATTAAATTAAGTAGCTATTATTCTACTCTGCCGTATGGTACCGGCAGAGTAGAATAGTACTTCTCCCTGTACCAGGTGTCGTAAGAGGCGACTAAGGTACCAGAACCAGCAGATGGCGTCATATCCATCTGTAACAGTGTAGCTGAAATGCACAGGGTGGAAATGGGCAGCAGTATTGCCGTCGCGAACCTATATTCCGCGATTGCCAACACGCTTGCCTAGCGCAGCAATTAAGGGCAAAATAACCCTTGTCCCAAGGAGGTCTATGTACAAGAGTGCACTTCCAGTGGCTGAAATAATTAAGTTAAATTACTCGAGATAATTTATGCTATTAAGAGTTTTAAACAATAAGACGTCAAATTGTCAACCAAATCTAAGTGCTTTAGAAGAATGACGTTACAGGAACCATCAATAAAATTTTTAATTAACGTACGGCATTTATTTAGAAACATAACACTGCAGTAATTTGTGAAAAAATTTAAAAATGTTTGGATTTTGAATAATTTATTCTCTCGTACAAAATACGAATCGATCAACCGAGGCCCGCTCGTGGGAGGCACGATTTCATGCCCCACTTATCCCCCATTAACGAACTCGGCAAAGCCATTGACAAAACAGCCATTGTACGCTTCATCTATTAGGGCAGATGCTGCTCATTTGTTTTCTGAATCTCACTTATAATAAACATCACAATCAAAAACAGAACCCAACTAACATTATGTTCTAGGAATGACTTTTACGAACGGTTACAACGAAGTAACTATAAACAATACATAATTATAATAACATATTTTTTATTATTTTTTTTTTGTTAGACCAGTTCGAGAGATAAGCATACAGTTTTCGTAATGGAAAGTATCACCGCAGTCTAAAGACTTTCGTAATTACATAAGGATATCAATAGCGCGTTGTCAACCTTGTGACTTCAAGAATTTATTAATTAATCTATATCCAATAATTTCACTGCCTATTCCCCTTAAATTATTTGGTAGTGAAATAGGTGAATGTGAGATTACTATATACAGAGAGCCATATTTAGGAACTCACACAACCTATCTAAAACCGCCCTGCCTCCAAGAGGAATCACAAATATAATTCTTCTTCTAAGACACACTTCTAACACTTATATTTTTCATATTAATTTTGTATTGTGGGGATCGAGCCGCCTACCTCTGGACTCCTGATGTACAAGTTAGGAATACACCATCTGCACCATTGGCCCAGTCAATCAATTTAAAATTAAGACGAAATACTATAAAATAGTTTGTCGATACGTTTGTTTGACGGCTACAATTCTATACAAGCTATATTTAAAGAAGTTACTTTATGGTAACTGTTTTAATAGTAACCAATTATTATTAGGACGTATACTAATTGATTTATGTATTTAATTGTGATAATGAGCATAAGCCGAGAGGTAGGGAGTCGAAAGAAGTGACTTAATAACCAGAACCGACAGAAGGCGATACATTCATTCGCGCAAGTGTAGCTAAAATGCACTGGGCGGATATGGGCAGCACTATATTCGTTGCAAAAGTCGCGCTTTGCGATTGTCAACACGCATGTACAGCGCGACATATATGAACAAAAGTCCCCTATTTTTTGGGAGGTCAATGTTCTGCAATGGACTTTCAATGGCTAATATAATGAATATAAAAGGACTGTCTAACATTAAATGTCATCAAGATAAAAAAACCGTGTCATCAAGACGTGATAAAGTAGTATTATGTATGTACAGATTTTAACTGCAGTGCATATTACATTTAGGATTTAAAAAAAGTCTGTCCATTCCTAACGATTGCTTCCATTCAATATTGTTCTGCAAAGTCGTTTTACTGGTTTGACCTGTAAAAAGTACCCAACATATCGATACCCACGCACTATTGTTGAAACGTTAAGACCTGGAACAAAGGGTAATGGCTGGATATAGTCGTGTATGTAGTCGTGGGAGTTTGTACCAATCTGACAAATGAGGTCATCCTGCTAGATTGAATATAACTTATAAATTTCTGAGGTTCATCTCATCATAAGGAAATCTCTTGTAAGCGACGGAGTTTAGCTGGCGCGTCATCAAATGTTTGATGTGTGAGATCTACTCTCGGCTTGCTAATAACCCCTACCAATAGTAGATAATAATAGATAACTTTTTATTATTTAAATCGTACTCAGACCTAAAACTAAATATTAAATTGGATGGCGTTTTTGAAAGTATAGCTAATGGACGAGTGTATATATTTTGAATAAAAAAAAATGCTTTACAAATGTGATTAATAAACTAAAATCTATATAAATTGAATGATTTATTTTTAAAGGTAATAGTTAGAAGATTAAAAGATAATGTTAAGGTAATGAGGACATATAGAGTAAAGGTATGACAGTGGAATTACGACCCAATTTTCAATACGAAGTTAAAAAGTTCGTTGACCAAATAGGAATTATTATAAGAAAAGATCTGATGCTATCTACAGTCGACGGCTGGTAGAAAATATTGATGAATTTACATACTTTCCCCAATTCCTTTTTTTTCAATAAGATATAATAGGCTCACCGTATGTCTTTTACTTGGAAAAAATAATCCCGACTATGTAGTATCATTTTTTTTTATCAAATTGAATACAAATACAAACATATCACTAAACAAACGATAATCTTCAAAAAATAATGATGTAAAAATTATGACCACATATAAAATGTCGCCTGCATTATCACCTATTTTTACCGCTAAATAGCAGTGTTTGCATTGCTGTGTCCCGGTTTGAAAGGTTAGAGAGGCAGTGATACTACTGGGTAATATGATTTAATATCTTCAACCTTGTGTTGCAAATGCCCTAATGATATCCTTGTGATAGCACGAGCGTCTATAGGCTGAGGTCATGCTTATAAACACGCAGTTTACTCACTAGTTTGTCGACTAAGCCTAATAAAATCCTGGGTTACTGAATAGAGGTATACATAAAAAAGACTGAAACGAGGGGTTAAATATCACTTAATCGAGCGGGTGTAAATGGCTTCATAAAATACTTGTCTAAAATGCGGAATGTTTATCTTTAAGCTCAAAAACAAATGGTAGGGCTCACACTGTCATTGATAGAGTGTGAGGCAATTTGCTAAAGTGGCACAACGCGTGCCCGCTTAAGACAACCACGCATGATTTCACTTCACTCTTTGACGCTTATGGAAGCTAGAGAGTTGCAGTAAATTTTTCTGAACTACCTTTTAAATATTCTACTTTATATTGAAGGCACCCTGTGAATGGTTATTGTTTTCTTTATCTCATTATGACTGAATGTTTTGTCGATTTCATTTAGCTATTGGTTACGATACACACCATTAATAGAGCCTTTATATTTTATTAAATATTTTGCAAAAAAGTTACGGATTAAAGCCTACAATATAAATATTTTTTACTTTTCACTTGTAAAGTTTTTGAACCGAGCCGAACTCATTAATCAACACCATAACATCTAATCGAAACCTCCACTGACTTATATTTTAGCATAATAAAAGTGATTGATTAGATATATATATATATATAAACGAAATTCATTTTGGGAATTTGAGAATAGAAAGGACGTTGTTCGTAAAACTAACTTTTTACTCAATTTTTTACCCTGATATAACCTTTCTTGTCTTTTATAAAAACAGATAAAATGTTATAAGTAAATACAAACCATTTTCAAGAGCTTACGTTGAAATGAAAAGCTTACAATCTTTGGATAGCATGTCCAATTCCCAGAATTCTGGTCTACCGAGACTTCTTTGAATTCTTCCAGTACTTTGTAATTAAAGCTGAAATCTATTGTTGTCACATACGTAGAGCGCAGATTTCACAATGGGTTTGCTGTTGCCCATTCCTGCTCTATGCATTTAAACCATACTGATTATGATGGATATAACGCCATCTATCGGTTCCGGTTACCTTAATCGCCTAATAGGGAGAAATACTATTTTACTCTGCCAGTACCACACGACCAATTGATTATTGTTAAATGTATATTGAACGATTGCATGCTTCAATTATTCAAATGATAGGCTCATTCCCTAGTGGTTTGCTAGACCTCAACAACTCTTCGATAAACTGGCTAATTATATTTTATACCATGTGCATAGTATAAAATAGGATTAAGTTTTAACATTTTAATTTTTACTGCAATTTTACTGATTTCTATTTGAGAATAACTAACAGAATAATTGTACCCAACCGATCTTTTGTCAATCTTGAGAATGGTTGCCGTAAAGTAACTGAAACGTCGACGAATAATAAAAAAAAAATATCACCTAAAATATTTAAAAACGTTAAAAACGTAGTTATTAAAAGTAGTTAATGTTAAAATATATTAAATAATCAAGTTTAAAAATCAGTTTAGTTAATAAGATGAAAAATTATAGGCTATTGATACAGATATTTAATAATTGTATTATACCTATGTCGAGGTCATTTTTATTTGTCTGCGGTAATTGAGTCGTGCATATAACATGAAAACATATTTAATTTTGTTAAGCGCTACTTAAGGGGTATTTAAAGGTTTTTTATTGACTTTAAAACTTGATTCATATATAGATTACATGATGCAAAATAGTCACAATAGATGCAACTCATCAAAAAATACTCTCTTGATTTATTGTGTTGGTTTTGCTTTACAATTAATGGCGTGTATTTAGATATAAATACTATCTGATCTATAATGCCTTAACTATGTACCTATGAGATCACAGTCATAAAAAAAAATAACATCGTTTAGAAGTTTTTCAAGGACAAACACCGTGACATGATTTTTTTATACATACAGATTGTAAATTTAATTAAATCTGTTTAGTACTTCCGCGCTTACAATTTTGCAAATATATTCAGAACACTGTTAGCTAAATATAAAAAAAATGTCTTTTTCCGTATAAGACAAAGACCTCTCTACGAAAGAGGATTCCGCATACACACATACATCACGCCTGTGTGGGTAGGCAGAGACTATGGATCTCCACTTCCTATGATCTTGGCAAACCTCTCTCGCTTCCCTTAATATAGGCATCTATATCCATAATTGCAAGGCATGGTGGCAATCTAAACGATAACTTCGCGACGATCGAATAAGTCTTACGTTTTTAATCCATGCAAATATAAAAAAAAACTTAATCAAAAAACGGGCTGCATAAAATGTAACATGTCTTAGATACATTCCATTTTACCAAGATGGCGTTGGGACACTGGAACTGTTACATATTAAAAGAGGCATACTCATGTAAAACTAAAGGGCACTAAATCCCGGGCGACACAAGCGAGAACGTCATTAGTGGTAAGGGTCTGTACTAATTGGACTGGCCTATTAACTTGACCCATGAGATATTTTGGTGACTCCAGCTCTTGAAAAATCTAAGATGTGCTTTAACAATGCTTATGTTTGTTTCCGTAGAAGATGCACTAGATATCACTTTAACATATTCCGTTGGGTGCCGTCAGAGTAGAAGTCGCTCCCCTGTACCAGGTGACGGAACCGACTCCAGAGTAATGTCTGATGCTGATGTCCATCCCCAACAATGCATTAGAGCTACACTGTCTTGGGTGGATATACCACCAACTGTCGGTTCTGATACCTAAGTCATCTCTTACGATCATTGGTACAGGGGAGGTACTATTCTACTCTGCCGGTAGCTCACGGCACTCTGTCGGCACCTCATGTATTTCTTACTAATTAGTAACATTGTGTAAGAAACACGTTAGTAAGAAATACATTACTCCATAACGATTTAAGATCTTCATTATCATGTAGAAAGTCAACGGCTGAGTGCTACAGATGAATATACCGGCATCTATCGGTTCGGATACCCCACGAAGAGACACTATTCTATACTCTGCCGGCATCCCACGACACTGGTTATCGTTTTTAGAAATGTCCAAATCCTTTGATTGAAGCTGTAATTTACGTGTCTTACAATATAGATAAAACAATTGACAAAAGAGGAATATTAACGCTTGTAACTTAGGTACGTATGCCACAGGTACTCCAGAGATCCGGTCCAATTAGCAGAGAAGCTGCCGGTCCACTAATGATGTGGCCACACAAGCACGGCTTTGTGATTTTAGTAGGTCATTTAAAAGGCTTTCAACTGCTACAACTTAATATGAAGATCATCGTTACTTACACTATAATGTCGTCTAAAATAACATTTACTTTGTTTGAGTGAAAATGCGCGTTTCAATAAAAGTTAAACATAATTGTTAAGTGTAAGTATATTAGGTAGCGGTCTTAGGTACCTACATTTTTTTTTCTGGTCCTATTATCTATTTAAGCCACCAAAGGACTTGTCTAACCAAACGCATTCAAACGAACAAATAAATTGCTCAGTTTAAAGATATTTATAAGATATAAAACATGAATTTTAATTTAAAAAAAACACAGCATATGTTCTGTAAAAGCCAAACCAATACATGATATTATTGTTTCAGTTAGATTATACATTTTGCGTCAGAAACATTTATTTAATTTGCTGCTGCCCATCCCCATCCTGTAGTATTAAGCTGCGCTGTTATGAATGGATATACCGCCTTCTGTCGGTTCTGGAACCTCAGTTAATTTATTATTCTACTCTACCGGTACTGCACGGCAATGGTAGTAATCTTAATTTTTGCGCCAAGGGTCGTGGGTTCGATTACCACTCAGGACAAATATTTATGTGATGAATATTTTAATTATGTGTCTGGATGTTAAATTTGTACGTAAGTATTATACTTATGATTTTGACGCCTGATGTTCACAATACAAAAGCTTAAAGCTACTTATCTCGAAGTCAGATCAATATAGAAAATGAAAAATTCTTTGACGCCTGATGTTCACAGTACAAACGCTTAAAAAGACTTATCTCGGAGTAACGTATACTCGTATATCGACGCGATCTTCTATGAACTTTTTATTATTATTGAATACACAAATACGTAATGAACTCTTACTTTGAACTAAATGAAATCACTTGAGAAACTGATATAAGGCGTTAGTAAGAACAGGCTAGACCTAGTTTAGGTACTTAAGTAGCTAAGTGTATTTTAGTTTAAGTTACCTTTTTATTGTTGAATAAAGTTATTATTATTATTTGATACACAAATATTTATTACATAAATGCTAATCCTGCGTTTGAATCGAACCCACGTTTCTTAGCGCGCAATAAAAGGATACTTCCAACCATATTGTCGGGTCCGTCATGCAAACAGAGAATTATTACTATTAAGCAAGAAGGCACTAGAAGTAATTCGTAAATTTTGAGTAATCGCCTTGCTAGCTCGTTTTCAATTCCAACTTAAATTCTTCATCATATCAGCCACTGGAATTCCACAGTTGGACATAGGCCTCCCCAAGACAGGGGTAATTTTCTTCGTAATAGTTAGCAATCTAAACTTAGAGCATCATAACCTTCGCAATACGGATGCTGCTGCCCATCCGCGCCCTGTGCATTTGAGCTACACCGTTTTGGATGGATATACCGCACTCTGTCGAATCTGGTACCTTAGTCGTCTCTAACGACACCTAAAACAGGGGGAGGTACTAGTCTATTCTTCCGGTACCCAACAGCATTCTGTATCATTCAGTATTACTTATGATAATCAAAATGTGTACAGTGCCGTGAGTACTGGCAGACTAAAATAGTATCTCCTCCTGTACCAAGTATTGCAGGAAGCAACCGAGGTACTGGAACCTGACAGATACCGGTGTAACTTTCGTCTATTATTACAGCCTTAATATCGACCTTTTTGGTGTGAACTTTATTTTTATAAAAGTAGCTTTATAACGTCACGATCTTATAATTTTCATCTCTCACGCCCACAAAGCGCGCGCTATTATCTATTTTCTTGCGTATAAGCACGCATCCCACTATCGTAGTGCTATTACATTGACATCTCCGCCATATCGTGCAATATACAATATACACACATACATATTTCACGCCTATGACCCATCGTGATAGACAGAGACAATGGATCTTCACTTGTTACGATCTTGGCATATTTCACTCGCTTCCCTTACTCGTCCTAGTCCTTTCATACACGCTTGTCTATTCTTCCATTCTCTTCCGCTCTATTTTCTTTCTCTATTGTTTTCACAACATCGTCTTTTACACCATATGGATCTTTTATAACAACTTTCTTTCTGGGAAGGGTAAATAAATTTCTGCCAAGTTTCGGGTAGGTTTTTTTGTTTTTAGTTTGGTTCTCTATTTTGATGATTGTATTATAGCTATGAATTTATATCATATTTTTCTTAGTTTTAAATGTAGAATTGTGTGCTGGCTGGATTTATATAGTAATTTGATAAATCGCGAAGTCTGTATGCAAATTTTTAACTCAACCGACATACATTATTATTTAAGTTCCGATGCCGTATGATGACGTGATGGTGATTCTTAAATTTCAACATGGGGAGGAACACACTTAAATCTTATATAGTCATATATACATATATATACTTAAATTTTATTATTATATATATGGACCTAATAATACTATACAAAACCTTCTTGAAAAATTTTTAGAACGTGATAGAACTTTACTGAACATTCAAGAACTAATTTATTTTATACATTTTAATAAAGCAAATAAAAACCCTTTACCGCTGAGTGTTTTAATTCATTTTCATGTATTAATTTCTGGCTTGACTTGCTAATGTTTTTCCCAATTAAATTTTTTTAAATAATTCCCAATCTGCCCAGCACGGCAATTATAGGCCAAGTATTCTCGTTTTTTTTGGTAGGACCTTGTCTAGCTTTGGACGTCTTGTGTCTTTTGTTATAATAATGAATATATATATATATATATTTTGTTATAATATCAAAGTATTACAAGATTTTTAATAGTCAAACTGTTTTACCATTATGAATGTGATATAAATAATTTATATATAAAATTACGTTTTTAACATTTGACACAGATGGCACCACTTGCTTTATTTATTTAAACAGTATAATGTGATATAAAAACAGTCGATCAGAATCATATTAACCTAGATACTTACAAAGAAATTCGGTCACCACTTTAAAACCCACGAACACCGAGTCGCGGGCTACGGTTATGAATCCCAAGGAATTTCATTACGAGATCCATTCGTCGTTTCGTGTCATCGATGGGCCGTACGACATGCCTTCACCTCTCTTTTGCATCGCTCTCCACGATTGAAAGCCTTGGCTTTTAATGGCATTCTTATATTATTAACGGATTTCATATGGGATTTTATAAGTTCTATTGATAAATAACGTCATATATCATGAGATAAATACGGCCTTAGCTTTATTTTAAAGATGTGACGCTAGATTTATTTAGATTTTCTTACATTTTTTGTCATGTGTACTCTAAATATTACGTACATAATCTACTTTTTTATAATTTACTTTTTGCTGTGAAATATCGGCAGAGTAGAATAGTACCTTCCACAACAACAGGTGTCGTAAAAGGCGTCTAAAGTATCAGAACCAACAGATGGCGGTTTACCCATCCGAAACTGTGCAGCTCACAGGACAGGGATGGGCAAATCCTTCGCGAAAGCTGCGCTCTGCGATTGTCAACACACTTGCTCAGCGCAGTAATTATGAGCAAATACCTCCTTTCTTGGAGAGTTCTATGTCTAGTAGTGGACTTCCAATAGTTGTTATGATTATAAATCTATTTTTTACGAGATTTGTTTAATTTTACTTTTTAACCCAGTTATATTGATAGATTACAGTCGATAATTGAAACAACCTTTCAATTGAAAGGATGTTAGAGTATTATTTGTTCAACAATATTGTCTAATCAGATAAAAATAAAAGAAAATTTTGAAGACTATTATTGTCATGGAAATTCAATGTGTATTCCTTTCTACTTTTAACTCCGTCTGAGTGGACTTCAATTTTTTTTCCGTATCAGGAACATTTTATAAGTAAATAAAAATTAAAAAACTAAAATCCCTCTAAGAAGAACAAATTTTAATTCAAGACTTCTGTGACATTTTTGATTATTTTAGCTTATATATTTACAATTTAATTAGGTCCTTATTATTTGAATATAAAATACAATAGTTACCAAAATCCATAATTTTGAAATGAATTTGATCTATCTAGTGACATGATATTTCCATAGCAATATTTTTATTGGAACGCCTAGATATTTATTGATCGCTGCGCAGTATATTTCTCAGCATATTTAAAATAAATACAAACAAACATACATTACGCCTGTCACATCACATTGGGGCAAGTAGAGACTATAGATCTCCAGTTATTACAAATAATAGTTAATATTTTTTTTAAAATAAGTTCAAAGAATCAACAAGCACCCCGCAGTTTCATCCGCGTTAAGTTGTAAAACAAACCTAGAATTACTTATGTTCCGTTGTTGTGTCTATGTAATACTATTTTTTCTGACCTCATAGTTCAGGTCCTACATTGTTATGTCAATCAGTCAATCAGCTTCTCTTTTTATATGTATATAATTATACATATAACATTATATTAAAATTCAGAGAATTTTCGTACTAACTTGACACACCTCTTTACCCTCTTGAAAGAAGATTTTTTAGTAAAAATGTTACACGTGCTTCATGATCTTCAATTAAGAATAAGTAACTTCAAAAACAGCAAAGTTTTATACTTACTTTGTAGCCCCGTGTCTAGACACGAGGCTTATAGAGCTAACCCTCACCCTTATAATTGTGGCCCTGTGTGATATTTCAGTCAGACAATCAATTAAATTCTGCTTTTATATTTATATTATTAATTAATTTATTGAGCTTATATAAATTAAAATCCGCTAAATAATAGATAGATAACTGCGAAAAACTTGTCCAACGAAACTAGAGTAGTATGAACTTGTTCCAACCAATTACATACTATGGACAAATTGAATGATGTTCTGCTGCGCGCTAACTCTCTCGAGCCTTCAAGGCTTTATTACATTAGCATAGTCGCTGCACTATGCAAAATGTGATGTCGTCACCATTGGAATTGCATATAAAATCAAACTACATTGAACATCATTATCACTATAGTAGCCGTAAAATGCATGCTTGCCCAGCTTGGCAATTATTGTCAAAGTACAACTTTTTTAGGAGAAGTGGCTGTTTGAATACTACTGCTCATGATCGTATTTAAACTACGCTCCCCATCTTAGTCTAAAATTTTCTGTTTTTAATACAGTATATGCAGTATTCATACTAATGCTGCATATACCTTTTACCAACTTGAGAAGCTAGAGCGACTACAAAATTTTTACAGAAGATTCATTTTTGGGTTACGCAAATTTGATCACGTGTCCAAATTTAGAATTTAGCTCAAATGGCTTTACATTCGAACTCGCAGGCATGCTCACACCCTTTTTTTATCATACAAGATTCTTTTTGACCCTTTCTACCCTTCCTATATAAAAAGTCGTTTCATGTTCCTAGATGACAGCCACGAGAAATATCTCAGGTCATCAGAGAACCTTTCACTGAAAACGCCTGTGCATTCCACAACTTTTTATAGTATGTCCTTTACGGCCCAGGTTGTTCGTTTGTGAAATGCACTCTCGCTTAATATTAAATGCCGCACTTTATTTTATTATAGCTTAAACTTATTATATTTTCTTAAATACAATCTATTTATATTGTGTATATATAAGTATTTTTTTACAGATCTTATTGACTCTTACTATCTCTTTGTTTCATTCACTCTTTCCATCCAAAGGTAAAAGATATATTGCAATGATGCCGCCCATTGTAGTTACTTAATATTTACTGATTGTTTTCATGTATTTTTATGTTTAGTGTAACGTATTTATTTTTATTATACTGTATTAAATTATAATCGTACATAATCTGTCAAGTCAATGTATTAGTCGTCTCATACATTGATACCAACTCTTCCATTCACGTACATTCTATATATCTGTGTAGTCATTATTTATTATATTATTTTATACATAAAAGTGTACTGTATCCTGCTTATATGATATCCTTTATTCAACTTTTTGTTGTGTATTATTATACGATGTTCCCATTCGCATTACATAGCATACTATATAGATAAATAAGTTTACAGTTTACGTGACAACCACAATATAGAATTCTCGCGGGCTTTCAAGCCTTATTACATTTGCATAGACTTACCATTGCATAACAATATGCAAGTCAAACAATGACGTTGTCGCATCAACTCACTTTAGATTAGTAGTGCATTACCGCTTTGTAAATGGGTTTTGTTATATATTCGCAGTCCGTGGTTTAATGTATGCTAACAGTAATATTTGTGTATTCTTGTTTTACATGATTTCGATGACCTGACTCCGAAATAAGTCACTTAGAGCACTTGTGTCATAGATATCAGACAACAGAGTCATTACAAATATAATACTTAAACACATTAAACAACCAGACACAAAACTAACCTAAATATTCATCAACATATACACTAAAACTACAAATGAGAAACGTTTTATTTTTGACAAAATAATAATGCAATATGCGAATTTTGATAATTATTTCACTATTAGAATGCTACATTATTCGTTAATAAAAATATTTTTGTACAAAAAAATTCTTTATTACCAATTTAATAATGTAATCATTTCAAATAAAGTATGAATGAATTTATGAATGATAAAACAAAAAGAAAACATCTTTAAATACCATTTCCTGTACTATATATTTGGCTATTATAAATATGTATGTCGCTTTAACCAATTTAAAAAAATACTTAACAAAAACATACCTTACCTAATATACCATTTTACTTATGTCTTTATAACAAAATTATCTAAATTAATTATTTTTTAATTTAAACTGTTTCAGTACCTTTCAGATAACTTATGATTTATTAAAATCGGCCAATACATTCAAAAGTTATTACGAGTGGAAATGTGTCAATCTGAACAAAATATGCCGCTCGCGTTGTTGCTGGGTTGTTGGAGTGTGGTGTGTGCCATGCGGCGAAGAAAGGGACACGTGACTATTTCTAAATCTTACAAGTCTTCTTCATAAACTAAAATTAAGAGTGAAGATCGTATTATGCATTTGAGAAATTTAAGCACCGTCCGGTTCATTAAAAGTATCTTATGACATTTTATACATGACGGCAAAAAAACAAATCACTCGAAGGAACATTTGCAGGACATCCACAAACTTATTTTTTTTTATCAATATTAAAACTCTTAACAAACATGGCATTTCCTTAGATTTATTCACAGAATTGATAAGAAAATATAAATAAAATAATCACTAAAGGCTGTTACGCGAGATACTCGTACAAAGTCTTGAACAACAAAATCGACTAACGATCTGAAAAGATCTCGTTTGCGAAAGACCCCGTACACCGGCAAGCCGGCTATTAAAACTTTTCCGGTAAATTACACTCAACAACTTAAAAACCTGAGTCATTAATAAAAGACGAAAAATTAATTATTCTGTAAACGACCACGTACTAAATAAAAAGTAATTTAGGCTTAAATTTACCTTGTGTATTACTTACTAGCTGTAAGGTACCAGTAGAGTTATAACAGTACTTCCCCTTGTACAGGCGATTGGGGTTCCAGAACCGATACTAATATGACTGATGACGTAACTTAATCGTCACAGCTCAAATGCAACGAGGCGGGGATAGGCAGCAGCATTGCTGTCGCGAAGCTACTCTCTACAATTGCTAACACGCCTACCTAGCGTGACAATTATGAACAAAGTTCCATTTATCTTAGGGAGGCCTGTGAACTGTTTTGAGGATATAGCTGAACTTGTCTCAAGGCCGCGTGAAAGTTGGTTATCGTAATTTTGTATACAATTTTATGAGTTTCAATTTTGTGTGGAATATTTAAGATAAAAGTTTTTTAAGTAACGCTTCCTAACATACTATTCGGGAACAACTGAAAACCAATACCTTTTATGTCAAAATGTGTTCCTTTTGAATCCATACTATCATTATAAATGCAAAAGTAACTCTATCTGTCTGTCTGTCTGTTACGCTTTCCCGCTTAAATCTCTCAACCGATTTTGATGAAATTTGGCACAGAAAAACTTTGGACCCTGAGAAAGGATATAGACTATTTTTTAATTCGAAATAAGGGTTGTAAGGGGTCAAAAACGAAGTTGAAAAGTTGTATGGATGTATCGCTATTTTTAGACCTAGAAACTTGAGTAAAATTTTTCAGGCCATTGATTCGATACAAATAAACATGACATTCAAAGTTTTTATAAGTTAAGGTAAAGAGGTATGGTACCCAAAAAACTATTTCACTCGGACGAAGTCGTGGGCATAGTTAGTTTAAAAAAAAATACTTTTTTATTGACTATAACGTAAGCTTCTCCATTTTTAAAAGATGTGGATTGAAAATAACAATATTTTTCCTTTTTACTATACAATAACAAGAATTGTGATTAAGTACTAAGTTATTTAGTTGTTACGATTTAAGGATATAAGGTTTTTTAATAAAGTTTTATACCCAGTATCGAAGTTAATCGTCTTTTGTCAATAAAATAATTCTTCGAGCAAACAGTTGCGTTTATTAAGTATAGTAGCCATTAATAAGTTTCGTCCGAATTCGTATAGCATTAGATATGTTTTATTTCCTTCTGAAAATATCCCATCTATTTCCCATGGGCCACGTAAAGGCTTATCGCCACAAAAACCCTATTAACTTACCTTACACATTCAGAATAAAAAGTGAGACGAATCGTGAGTTAGATATCAAATAGAGATGTCTGGATACATTTGAAGAACCGGCAAGATGCCAAATATACGCAAATCAATCATTTTTAATGGCAAAGGACTATTTGGCACATGGCATACTTATTTAAGATTTTTTGTGCAGTTTAAAGTATATAGTCGGTGAAGTATATAAATATAAGGCATATTATTGAAGATTTTCAAAATAAACCACAGATTGTTTCTGACAAAACAAAACATTACCTTATTTATTTCAATATTACAAAAAAACATCATTAAACTACGCTTACTACACATTTATCTTACCTAAAAAAACGATAATTAAAATAATTTTACAATACAAGTGAACTTTAATTATTAAAGTTCACTTGTATCGCCTCCACAATTTTCCCATTTATTTAATCGGTTTGCTAGCGCCGACGCCACTCTGGATTCCAATAATGTCTATCATTAGGTGTTATTGAAACCCTTATCACCATTAGTTTTTAGCAGATTTTTTTCCTGTTGAACTGCACCTGCTATAAACATAGTTGTATTACCTGTCTGGTGACGACAGACTAGTATTTAATTAGGGCACTCAATGACTAATTTGTTTCCATGACTCTTATAACATTGGG
Organism: Heortia vitessoides; assembly: GCA_020976665.1. NCBI lineage: Eukaryota > Metazoa > Arthropoda > Insecta > Lepidoptera > Crambidae > Heortia > Heortia vitessoides. Next base: position 4,087,795 of record JACJUM010003174.1, read on the forward strand.
TGTCAGGGTCATCGGTCAGTTGTGTAAAATTGTTATTAGCAAATCTATACTCAGATTTTTTTATTGTTTTGACTATTTAAAAGTGCCTATGATATGGATATTTAAATGAAGATATATTTAACTTTGACTTCGACTAATCTATAATAATAAAATACACAAACAAATATAGTATTGGGTTCTTGAATTTATTCAAAGGCAAGACTGTTGTCTATTTGTTAATAATAATATGTAACGAACCGTGTTTTAAGGCTATATATATATATATATATACATATATATATATTAAATATATATATTAAATATACATATTTAATATATTTTTAATGTGAATTAATCGCGTAAATATTACAGGATATGAACATAACAACTTTAGCATTTTTCTATAAATTAAATTCACAGTTAATTAACGTACGTACAAACATTTCGTGTAATAACGTCAGAATAAAAGCTTCAGATAATATATATACAGATATATAAAATGTCTTATAATAAATATACCGCGATGGAATTTAATAAGCCGTCTGTGAAAGATGTGCAGTGAATGCAAAATTAAGGCAATAACAGTACATTTTTGTATCACAAGATTTTAACATGTCTAGTATATTGTTATAAATTGGAATTACACCGGTGTTTTTTTAGGTTTTATCATTTGTATCAACTCTGATCTTACTAGTAAATGAATATAAAATTACGTACACCCTGCTAATTAGGGCGCTCAACTAAATCTAAATCTTAATCCGCCCTTTAAACACGGGATGATGTACCCATCATGGATGTCATACATACTTCAATTTTGTTCATATACACCTATGTATGCCGCCTAATTTATAATTTTAGTATTGGGTACTTATCTAAGTGCTTTAATAGTAGTTAATAAGTTACGTGCGTACGAACGTTTTCCAATAATTTAATTCTTCCTTAGAAGTCCGAATACAAAAGTTCATAAAAATATGATTTTATCTGATAGAACATTTTAAAGGAATTGAAGCCAATTTTTAATATTTTTCTACTAGAAACTTGTAAGCTATATTTTTCATCCTTAGAAATTTAGGTGAATTCTAATGAAAAATGAAACACGTATTTAATTCAACGTTTTTAGGAGCGTGAATCTCAAAGTTTATCAAAATCACTGCCAACTGAAATATTTTCCCATACTAATAATAATGCCTTGTGTGTGTGCGTCCCCATTTTGAATTGGAACATCTATCCAAATTATACATTCCTACTATTAGCGATTACAGCTGTCCATGTGTCTAAATATCAGTGTATATTTAAGGGTAAAAGAATATACAATGTATATATAGATTTCGAAAATATATTATTTAAATCGTTATAAAAATATTTTTTTTCACATTGGGATCATATCATATAAATATTTGTCCTGCATGAGAATCGAACCCACGATCACACCAGACATAATCACAACTATCTGCGCCATCGGGCCCGTCAAATATATTTATATAATACTTGTTTAGAAATATATAGCATATACCTACCTGTCCCACAGCTGTTTTCCGGCTGATATAATGATGAATTAACTTATATATTTTTTATTTTGTTTCAGGTACAGAATCTACAAAGGCTACGTTGTTTCTTCAATGTAGATTGCACGCACCAGTATAATACTTAAATTACACGGACAGTATTAATAATAAAATATAAGCTGATGAACACAATTTATTTAAAAAATGTTAACTTAAATGGACTCAATTTCTGTACCAATTAAAAAAAACGGTTTGAATTGACTAGTAATGAAATTGGCTTCAGACAGACCATGAGTTCACTTTCTCAAAATGGTAAACACTAGCTGTTATTATTGTAAAGTAAATTATGAAGGGGTCTTTACAAAATTAAATGATAGATGGTTGAATTTTGTCCATTGCGTGACCTATACTAGTTTACTTTATAAAAATGTATTTGCCTAATAATACACTCATTTGCAAAAAATAGGGTGGTTTTGATTTTAATTCTTCTTTAAAAAAATACGGTCCCAAAATGATTTCAATCACATGTCACTGGCCGGTTTTAAAAAAAAGTTAATAATAATAATTTATTTTATATTCTTAAATGTCAAAGCTTCATTTATTGCTGTTTAGCTGTCTCAATAATGTTAGAGAAAGTGGTAAAAGCTACCAAAATTTTTGCGCTGCTCGAAGAGGGTTGCAGCCAATGCTTCGTGGCTCAGAGGCTAAGTGTGAGTCACTCGACGGTTCAAAGGACCTGGCAGCGGTATCGTCGAGAGAACGCCTGGTACTCGAAGAAGACCATGTACCCAACCACGGGATGATCGTTTTCTTCTGAGTCGTGCATAGAGAAATCGCAAGTCTTCGTATGTGGACCTTAAGAACAACCTTGAAGAAGTAAGAAACGTGCATATTAGTCTATGAACGGTCAGGAGGAGGCTTCTCGCGGCCAATATACGCAGTCATCGCCCGGCCCGCGGCCCTAAGTTACTCCGTGAGCACAGAGTTGCCAGGCTTAGGCTCGAAATTGTGAATCATGGGCTCAAGAAGACTGGAATAGGGTATTGTTCTCCGATGAAGCCAGGATATCTCTGTTCGTGGAGGATCGACGTCGGCAAGTACTACGAAGATGAGGAGAACGCTTTGCGGAGGCTTGTTTTGAAGAAATCACACCTTATGGTGGGGGCTCTGTTATGTTTTGGGCAATAATAAATTCAATGTAACGGCTCACTGACTGGACATCGATAAATAACGAAAATTCTAATTCCTCATGCACAACCCGCATTAAGCGAAGACTCAATTTTTATGGACGACAACGCTCGCGCCCACCGGTCTGGCGATGTGGAAGCGTATGTGCAAGAGGTCGGCATTCGTCGTTTGGATTGGCCAGCTCGAAGTCCCGACCTCAATCCTATAGATAGACGTTCAGTACGACAACGACGACGCGTGAGATCCGTACAACCAGCTCCGCAAACCATCAGAGAGCTAAAGAATATGATTACCCTGAAGTGGGAAAGTATTCCGCAAGCAAGTACTCGGGTTATCCTCGCTGGTATACCTAGACAAACTTAAGCTGTTATTTCAGCTAGAAGGGGTCACACTCGATACTAAACATTTATCTGATTTTACTTTATTAAAGAAAAAACTAACAAAAATCTTTGTCGAGTTTTACTTCACGAGCATATGCACTACTAGCGAGCATACAATACTAGTGAACTTTAGCATTAAAACCCATAAATTCTATGATAATACTGACGAAAACGATTATTTGCTTATTAATTTACAAAATTGTGAAAGAAAGATCACCTATAATTATCAAACAAACCAACATTTGAAATGGTTCATTGCGAAGGTGCGCGTTTTTTTTGCAAATGAGTGTATTTATAGCAGTTCGTATTAACACCTAATTACCATGCAGACTTTGTAAAAAGGAGAAACCGACATACTTGATCGCTATTTTCAAATTCCCCAAGTTTAATAATCTTCAGCAATTCCGACCTTTGGGTCGAGGGCCCACTCGCGAATCATACTATGTGTATTCACTGAACAGAATAATAGACTTTCCCGTACGAGTCATATGTGTTAAAGGTTTTGTAAATGAAAATTTCCCGCAAAGGAGGATAGATAACATAAACCACATCCCGGATAAAGGGCTGGAGATTTGCCTTAGCGTTAGAATTGACAACTGGGGATGGTACTGATTCTAAGGTATAAATCTGAACATAGAGATGAAAATGTTCAATAAAGCGATTTTCAAAGTTGATTTTTATGCAGTTAATTTATAATAAGCTCCTCGTCATCACCCCATCCCGCCCGATAAAATTACCGCGAAAATCGCAGCCCATCCTCACCCTCTCACTGGCACAACACGATCATTAACACTGCACATGCATTCGTACAATAGAGCAGTACACCGCGTTCGCCAACGTGTGAAGTCCCTGTCTCATTGAGCGATAACCGCCACCCCTAGAGCTGCCGGGCTCACTACATCTGTCCTCTTTTCCTGAATTCCTAAATTAAATTCACCCCTAACGATGGCCGTCCGAGCCTAGGTCGAGCTTTAGAGGAAAAAAATCACTAGGTACTTAAAATTAATAAAAAGGTTTGTGAAATTGATCTAGTCGTTTTGAGTGTATTAGTTATGAACGTACATAAACACAAATTTTATTTTCATAGCTATTTATATTTTAGTTAATAATCTCTATATTTTTATATGTTGCTCAGTGCATAAGAATCGTTCTATATATCTTTGTATCAAGCAAAAACACAATAAAAAAATTTTCTTCATAATTTTAGTATAGATTAAAAGAGTATCTATATAAAAGTCTAAAGCGCAAATGTGAAATCTGAAATCTAAATGTGAAAAGATCTGGGGAAGCTTTTTACTCTATATTGTCTCTTACTGTATCTTCTCACTCTTTATGTCTACCATAAAAAATTAAATAACTAAATAAAAATATATTCGCATGCGTTTACAGTAACACAAAATAATATAGTACCTAAAGGACCCCAATTCTTGAGACTTAAATTTCTAAAATCGGTGTGGGGATCCGAAACTTGGTGAAGTTGGTAACGAGCAGTTTATTGCTTTTGTTTGATGTTGAACACGTTCGCTTCCTTATTTAAATGATCACAGTTTAATTGAGTTTATTTTGTTGGTATATTATCCATTATTTTCTCAAACTTAATTCGTATTTTGTGCTAACTTAAATGTTTGTAGGAAATTAAAAAAAGCATGACATTTGGATTAAAGTTAAGCTTTAAATTTTTATGCAATTTAATAAAGTTTTTGTTGGAAGCAATTTAAATTATAAGCGCTGTCATTTTTACTTTTCTATTTCTAGGATACCGGCACAACACCATCTCAAATCATCAGTATCAGGTGTCATTGGATACTTTAGCCGATTTATTTCAAATTCCCGTGCATTTAGTTTTCTCATACGAAAAGGTTCGGCTGACGTTTGATATAAAGATTCATTTTGAACAATTTTGGAACTACGCATTTATTGACTTGCTTATTAGTTAGAAAGGAAAAATAAACATAAGAAGAAAGGATTATACAGTGAAAATAGGATGTTGTAACATAACGTGCTGCTATTTTACAATCTTTATCGTCAAAATTTGAAATAACACATTTACTTCCAAATCCGTTATATTTAAACGTCTCACCTTATTTATTAATTATATGAGTAATTGACTACAGCCAATCTATGAAATGGCTTAAAATAGTTAGGCAGATTTTTCTGGTTTAGAAAAAACCTAATTTTACGAGAAGTGAATTAAGCATATTTTATTTTACAATAATTATTCTACAATAAATATCACGGATAAAGACCATGTACTTAATTATGAAATATATATGATTCGAATAGAAAAGTCTTAGTTAAAGTTGCTTTCACGTGTTCAGTGTCGTATACATATAGAACATCAAGAAACAAACCCTAATAAAACAAGCCAAACACGTACTCATAGTCAGATATCAAATAATAATTTATTTTATAAATCAAAGCAGACCATTCAAACAACCGATTAAATTTTGCAAACAAGCCCCAATTGGTTTCTATCTCGTCATGTTGACCCGTATGTAAAGGCTATTATTTTTATTTTTTATTTACAGATACAGACGTTATTAAATTTTTTCTTTTAGCCAAAAAGTTTACATAGAAAGATAAATAAATTAAATAAATATTGATGGTGCTAATATTTATTCTGAAAGGTGGATTTGCTACCCAAAAATACATCAGTGGTATGATCTTAGCATACACAGTCTCGTAATTACATTTAATTGTGTCTGATTAAAATATTTAACTAAAATTCTTAATTTATTTGAGTAATTAACTATACCATAATGTTTATTCGTCTAGAGCAGCACAATAAAATAGAGACTATTAAGTAGAATTCGGGATCCTAATAGACAAACGTACTAAATTAGCAAACGTTCACCATGCCTTTCAATTTCTCACATTTAAAATATTAATATATTTGAACGCGTATTTTAGACTTTCCGGTATGACATAGCAACACCTGACATAAAAAAAAACTAAATAAAAAAAGTATTTTTTAATTGATGATTCACACTGGATTTTGTTAAACAAACATTGCATTTGAATCTAGTTTTAAAAAGTAATAATACACTACCTTCATTAAAATAGTGTCGTATTACACAAGTCAACAAAATTTTTTTTTGAGTTTGTTGTTAAATTTATATTTTCTGATTGTCTACATCTAAAAGTAACCAGAAGCTCATTTATTGTAAATAAAGTTTAGTTTTGTACATTTTACAATTAATTTACGATTTTGACATATAGTTTGGAAGAGCGAAGGGTTTATGACACAAGAGCCGGGATTGAGGTGAGGTGGAGGAGAGTTCCGGGTGTTTAGCGGCGAGTAGCAACTAGTCTCTGTAGTATTTGCACGCGAATTGCCAAGACACGACGCTTTTTTTATTGCACGAAGTCCAAAATATCTTCCAAAAAGTCTAGAAATGAAGTTAAATCCTTTTGCTACCTTTGTGGCCAATTCATCAAAGTAAGAGCTAAAAAGTTCAGTTTGTTATCAAATATAAAGCTCTGTGAGGCATATCTTGGCTTATGGGATAGTAGAGCTGATCACAACTAGCAGTAATGGCGTAAATGGGTCGAATTTCAGATAGAAAAACATAATGTTAAGAATGAACTGATTGTGAAGGCCGAACATATTTTGATGCCTCCGTTACATAAGCAATTTTTCAATCATGAAGCAATTTGTGTAGGCTCTTGGTCAAGACTCGTCAGCTTTTGAATATTTAAAAAGTTTTTTTCCTAAATTGTCAGAAGCTAAAGTTAAAGCTGATATTTTCGTCGGTCCACAAATTATGAAAATAATAAGCTGCAAAGAATTTCCCAAAATACTGAATAGCCACGAAAAACTAGCGTGGCCCAGCCTTAAAGCAGTGATCCATAGTTTCTTGGCAATAATAAATCTGGAAATTATAAAGATCTCATTTTTAATTTGCTTGATAGCTTCAAACTCATGGGTTGCAGAATGTCCCTTAAAGTACATATGCTAGGTGCTAATTAAGACCACTTTAAAGATAACTTAGTGCATCCTCGGAAGAGCAAGGAGAACACTTTCATCAAGATGTGAAGAACTTTGAACAGCGTTATCAAGAACAGTATAATGAAAACATGAAGGGTGACTTCATTTGGAGTCTAATACGAGAAAGTGCGTACTCACACAAAAGAAAAACAAAAAATATTGATTTTTCACTTTTATTTACATTTCTTTTTATATATTAAGGGATGTATCTTTATTGTAATTTGTGAATCAAAGTGATTAACACATAAATTAAATTTGTTTTCTTGGTATTGTATTCTACTGAAAGGAAAATTAAAGGTTTTTTTTAATTATAAACTTCGATCGTTTCGTTACTACAAAAGCAAACCTTATTTGATAAAATTACTTTTTGCTTATTTAGTTAGACATAATTAATACAAACCGGTAGTACAGAACTCAGACTCAAAAATCGTGTTGACTTGTGTTATTATTTCAAGGAAAGTTCTCAGTCTATTTGAAAGTAAGAACTAATTTTAAGTTGAAACCCTACACTCACTTTCGACGATAAACACGTACTAGCGCCATCTTTTGGTATATTTACCAATCACGAACTTTCAATTTCGGTTGCTTGTTTAGTGCTTTTGCAAGTACGTGGTACGAGAAGTTTCTTATATTTGCCACTATGTCATACTTTATAATGTGAAAATGTTACAAGTAATATTATATGTAAGCATTATCTTTTCAATAAAAAAAAACATTTATTCAAGCTTAATTTATATAAGCTTAGTTTAAATCACTTTTCTATATTCAAAACGTTATATAAAGATCTCCCAAGAGATTCACAAGCGATACGCTAGATGGCATTGTATAAAATTCTTTCCTCAAGTCTTAATGTGGGGTTTGTTTTGAATAACATTTGTTAAGTTATATAAATTATTAAATAATTATAATAATATATGTACATTTAATTAATAAAATAAACTAAGTTTGTCAAAAATGTGAATTATTGAGTATTCATGTTAATAAGTGTTGTTAGCGTAAAAGTCTATAGTAATAGACCAATAGAGAAACCGGACAACAAAACCAAAGATAACTTTCATTACCTCTCTCATTCTAAGCAATCGAAAAATTAAAGCGATCTTAAATTCACAATTGAAAATCAAGCCCAAATTACTTTTACTTTGTAAGTAGCAGCTGTGTCGTGGTGGTCAGCTGACATACCGCTGTCTTAACAAAATGTTCTCTGCGCATGTGCAAATAATTTCACGCTCCGCCCCTTACATGTGCCCTCCTTCTCTAATCCTAAGTTACCTTCAATATATCCTTTCTTGTTTATGCGCTCCTGGTACCAAGTAGACATTTTCCGCTCTAATCGGGATTTCCAGTAATCTATTAGCCAACAGTGCGAATTAGATTTCAGGCTTATCCCAGTTTTCCTTTTCCCATAGACTTTTCCCAGGCAAAGTTGCCATGGTTCGGAAAAGCGAAGAACTCCTTGCGTTTATGTTACCTTAGTACTTTTTCCCGTAGCCACGAAACCTTCCGCTACGACCGTTGCTACGAAGATCGGAGCGCTTGCTACGAGCTACGAAATTCATAGTGCCACTAGCGCCATCTAATTCCCTGCGCGTATACAAATTATACATTGTAGTTTAGTTGTAATTTTGGTTAGATTCATAATTTAACTATTTGACCTCAGTGATTAATAGGTTTTAATAATCTATGATAGGTCATTACATGACTATGAAGTAACCGAGTCATTCACCTATTACTTTTTCTTTTACCAAACTTTCTTCGACGATTCATTAGGCGAAAAAAACGTTATTTTTTTATTTGCAGACATCTATTGCTTTGTTTGAATAAAGACAGATTGTAAAAGTTGGTACGCTCTACAAAATAGTTTCTTTTATATTAGTATTCTTTAATTTAGGTGGATTTATTATTTTCTTATAATATACAGGCTAGACAGTTAGTTTCAATTTATGCACTATTCTAAGGTGCTACTAATTGGAAATAAAAAAATATATATTTTTGTGTAAGATAATCCATTTGAGTTCATAATTAATTCATTATAGCTATCGTCCAAATCTTTCGTTGATAATATTGACAAAGACAAAGTCAGAGTCGATAGTAGTAAATATAATTGCTAAATACATTTTTATACAAAACATATATGACGACATAAGGCATACAACCAACAGTCAACCAACAGGCCTACGAAACGTAAGCGGTCCCTCTTTCGGCGACTTACCGCAAACCAGTTATCAAGCGCTGCAGTCTACAACCCGTGAAAACCTTTTGCTCGAACGATGCTGCTACGGTCACACGATCTTGCGATTAATAAAAATTAAAAAAATTAAATAGATTGTTGCAATACTGTCAGTTTTATTCGAATATATGTTTACATATATATATATTATACTTATCTATACATACAATACTATTAATATATAGGTTTTAAAATACGTATATTAGTACAAGTATTACTGATATATTCTTGTGTTTAATTTAAATATTTCTATTTTCTACTCTAATATTACTGGAGTATCTATTTCTTTTAATATTAACGTCCAACTGTCCCAACATAAAAAAATACCAGATGTGGACAGAATAATAAAATAAAAAATAATATCTTTATAGATATATAATCTGCGTGAAAAAATGTTTATTTCTCTTTTAATCTATCAGATTTTTATAATGTATCACTCGTTAGAAGTTTTAAAAAGTTTTGGTAGCCAAAAATAGAATAAATACTTATGCTATATTTTTCTTATAGATTCATAATAAGTTTGACGAGTTCATGTACAAAAAATGTTTTGTTGTCACAAAAATAACACAATTACACGTATGTAGGATAAATATATACATACTGACTTTGGAATTAACATAGGTAATATATATATATATACAACGATATTATTCAATTACCAACAATTTTGTAAGTATTAAAAGACAGATACGTAATTTTTAAGATGCATTTCATTAAGGGGAAATTAAGTACGTAGCTATCTATGATTAATGAGAAATATCCTCCTGATTGCACAAATTGTTAATCCAACCATAATAATATGTGTATTTGAAACTCGTGCAATCAGGCTATAAACATTTTTTTTTACCAGCAAAAACCATGATAGCGTATTAATATAACATATTTGAAAGGCTTCTTAAGATTGAACAAATAGTTCTATACTAGCCCTCGACGGCAACAAATCTCCTTCAGGCACTAAACAAATTGACGGACCTTTTGGCCTTTGTGACGTGACTTGGACCTTCATGGAAATAGGACTTTGAAAGAAAATATATTCCTAACAACTGCGTCTCATAAGGCTTAAGTTGTATATTTAATTAAATGAAAAACTAATGGCAATCTAAACAGATTTATATATCATTCAGTACAGAGATCGTGATACAGATTGTCATGATTTCGGCAACTTTTTATCCTGAAAACATAGTTTCGAGTTTGCAATTTATTGAAAGACAGAAGAAACACAACCTACCGAAATGACAAGAGTTCGTCAGGGATGGAACACAAAAAAGATCTCGTATCAAAAGAAACAGAAAGTCATACGAGAAATATTATTTTTTATTAACAGGAATAAATTATAAGAAGGTTAATAAGACGTAATTTAAAAGACTAATTTATTGAAATTCAGTAAAAATATTACGATACTCAGACAGTATAAGTACAAGTTAAATATTCGGAAAGCAGTCCGTTAGAATATAGCCCAAGCTTTATAGAAAAAACTGTATGGTTATATTATTGTATATTATAAAGAACAATAAATTATTACACATGTGATGACTTTGGTGTCTATATACTCGTACTTCTGTAATGGCATACCATCAAGTGGGCCGTCCGTATATTAGTCAGCGATGTGGTATAAAATATTAGTAGTTTTTAGTATTCATTGCATAAAATGCTAATTAAAGTAGAGAGAACAGGATACTTTTTCTGTCTGTTAAGTCTCTTTTGTATGTCAATTATTGAGGGATGGTGCACTCACAACCCTTACACATACAACAAAAGTAAATTCTATAGTTCTTGCTTAAGAGACTGTCAAATAACCATATTTATTATTTCACATTACCCCATAACTGTATAAGTGACGCACTTTTCAAATAGAAACACAACAATCGAGCATAGCAACAGCGAAGATTGGGCGCACGACGGTGCTGATATTAGTGATCCTATCTTTGATCTACTTTCGTCGTGCGTTCGATTCTCACCCAATACAAACATTTGTATATAATATTTATGTTCGTTCTGTATCTGCATTTAAAAATATGTATTTTAATGTTATATTTGGGAATCCTCTGTTACGACATGTCTCGGAGTCAGATCTCGGTACACAACAGTGTGTGAATGTATGGACCGAAATTTGCGGAAAGACAGCTTTTGTGGTGTGTGGTGACAGACATGTGGTATTCGAAAGTACATTTTTAATCAAATACAACAATATATTAAATATTTTTATTATGTTTATTAACTTATATCTTGCGTCTCTGAGATTGTAAGAGGCTCGCGTTTAAACTAAGCAAGGCCACTGCTTAGTTTTGAAACATAATATACAGAAATAAGTAGGAGTTAGGTACGAATACAGACTACTTTTGTGTGAAGTCTACCTTATGTGTGGACAAAGGGGTAAAAAATACTTTAGGTACCTAAATAGTAAGTGTTTTTTGTCTTCTCATAATTATAATTTTTAACCAGTACACATTTTAACGTCTATTCTAAAATACTCAATCTCACACAAGCTACATTTCTATTATAAAAATAAATATTCATCTATCTCCGCGTCTCCAAAAAATGAGGTTTTTTGCCCTTAATTGCCACGCTGGGCAAGCATGTTGGCAATCACAGTACGCAGCTGCCCATCCCTGACGGAATTGCTGCTGCCCATCTCCGGCCTGTGTATTTAAGCTGCACTGTTTTAGATGAATATACCGCCATCTATCGGTTCTGATACCATACTCGCTTCTGATGACACCGGGTGCAGTGGAAAGTACTATTCTATTCTGCCGGTACCTCAGGTCAATCTGCCGGTACCTCACGGAACAAATAAACATTATGATCATGTAAAAATAACACAACAAAGAATCTAATAAAATATTAACCGCAGATTTAACACACAATACTATTCTTGCAATTAAACTCAGTTTAGTCAATTTGTATAGACCTAACTACAACTAAGAACATAAGCTCGTTGAGAGTGTCCCAGATTCATAGCTGGTCAGTTAACGAAGACTGATTACCTGTCATCCTGAGCTGCCACCGGGAGATAATAATTTTACGTGTTATATCACCGAGAGAGATGTTAAGCTCGGGCAAATTGATTACTTGTAAAACAAATTGGCTGCTTACTTCATTTTATTTTTATTGGTTAAGTAGCTGTACAACAAACATATGAGAAGTAACAATTTAAAACAAGATAACCAAAAAAAAAATAGATTTAAAATATTTAAAATTTAATATGGCGACAAAATGACATCTTCATTATTATATCCGCCGTTTGACTCTAGTCGTCGCCGTCGCCGCCGTCCACTGCTAGACACAGGCCTTCCCCAGATAAAATGAATGTTGTCAAAAATTGCCACGTTGACCAAGCATGGTGGCAATTTCAAAGTGTAGCTTCCTGACGGGGAATTCCTGCACATTTAGTGTGTTTCGTATAGATATACCACCATCCGTCGGTTTCGGTATCTTAGTCACCTCTTACGATAGTTAATATATCTTTAAAAATTACAACAAAAATTGATTTTCTGAAAATAAAATGTGATGTCTTATTTGTCACTGCACTAATAAATTTAAATTAACTATTAAATTTAACGATTTTACGAATATCATTTAATTAGCGTAGTTACATATTTATCTCACAAGAAAATACCAAAAAGGAGTATTTTAAGTTTACTTATATTACCTTCTATATATATAATATTTTTGGATTATATAGTATTAAATACACAATCGACTTCCATACAAAACATTGAAATTAAAATATTTTTACATTATATTTATATAGTAACATACATTTTCTCTTTCCGACTAACATAATAATTAAAATATCCTAATATGATTCAAATTTATTGATAATAAATTGTTAATATTTTACGTATTGAAGTGAGTTTATTTGTATTCACTACACATTTATCTACTCAACCTATCTTCCTTGAATTTTTCGGATGTTCGTCCCTAAAAGAGTACTATTTCCATGATAAATTTACGCGAGTAAAGCCATAGATAAAAGCTAGGTAAATTTAAGTGAAAATCGATTGTTATGTGCGCACCCACAATGATTATACTGCATTTTACAATACACAATGCGGGGGTCATAAAAGTTTTCTAAGGCCCGGTTTATGGGCATCAAAAATCTTGATTGGTTTCATGTTTACGGTGAACTATCTAGATGGTATCATCATCATCATCATAGCAGCCGTAAAACGTCCATTGCTAGATAGACCTCCCCAAAAAAGGGGAATTTGCCCATAATTGCTGCGCTGCTGGCTAGCGTAGTGGCCATTGCAAAACGTTGCTTCACAATAGGGATGTTGTTGCCCATACCAACTTAATAATATTTAGCCTGCGCTTTTTTGGATTGATATACTCTAATTTGTCTGTCTCGGTACCTCATTCGCCTTCTATAACCCCACGGTTTACTCGTATTAAAACTACTATCCTTTATATACCTATCGTCGCTAATTTCAAAAGTTACAGTTAGAATATTTTACATGGCCAACCAACGGCAAGGTTTAATTTTGCCATATTACGGTGGCAAGAAAACATATGGCCCTCTTGATGGTAAGCGGCTACAGTAGTCTATGGACGCCTGCAACACCAAGGGCATCACATGCACGTTGCCGATACTTTAAAAGCCTAAAGCCTTTTGAACAACCCCATACTCCATACTTTATTCTCAGTAAAAAATCAGTAGCGAACTCAATCTACATTTTAAGCGTTATCGAGAAGAAATTTTGTATTCGTGCTGTGCGTGATCATTTAGGTATCAAATTGTTTCATCCATTATCATCATATCAACCATGGCCTCTTCCACTATTTGACATAGGCCTCCCCAAGGAAAGGGGAATGTTACCTTTAATTGTCACGCTGGTCAAGCGTTTTGGCAATTCCTAGCAGAATAATTCCAATGGCTAATGTGATGATTATGATACAAGGGGATCTGATTTTCCTATCGGAATAAACAGATTTCAAAATGACTTCTATAAGATGAACTTCCTAGTCTTATTAGTAAAAAGTATGATACTAGAGAATAAAACTAGAAATAAATAGCATAAATCAAAAAACCATCAATATCATCTTCTCATTCATTGACCTGACTCCGAGATAAGTCACCTAAAGTCCTTGTGTTACGAACTTCAGATACCATAGGAGTCATAAATATAATACTTGAAAACATATTTACCAGGGCAGAGAAAACATAATCTTATCAAACAAGTATTGGTCGCGAGTGGGGATCAAACCCACGACACTTGGCGCACAAAATAGTACCGTTACCTGAACCATCAGGCCCGTTATCGGAAATTAAAGGTTATTTAAGCAATTTATTTATACCATTTATTATTACAAAATTCATGTCACTCCAACCAGTTTTTTTAGACAGTGTCATGTTTTTTTATATTTCATTTGCCCGTCCCAAAACAAATAGTGTGACGTCACAACAGAAAAACTAGGACCGATTTCCTCAGGCAGTTTGTCAACTCAAGTGCCCCGGGGACTGTGAGAGAGGATTTTTGCCCAACTAACTGGCTTTTCTGGAGCTTCCGACAATCCGTATACGAGTTGCTTGTTGTTTATTTTATTGGTTTCACTTTCCACTTCATTTGGAACTTACGTAATAAAATATATCTATCTATATTTATAAAAAAATATTCTTACTTAGCAAACGCTACGGAGGACAAACGATCTGACTGAAGCCGCAGGATCGCGCTGAATGAACGCAGGCTGGATAGAACCGGTTTCTATTGGAGATCAGTAGCGTTGGCCGTACATACAGCAGTGGACGTCTTACAGCTGATGCAATGATCCCTACTTTGCTTGGTTACAACATTATGCGGGATCGGCTGGATCGATTTCGGTAATTCTTTTTGTAACATATGTATAATATATATATTTTGTAACAATAAGAAATTTACGAGGAAATTTAGTATATTTCATAAAACTGAACGACTACACTAACTTTAAAAAGGAACCTGTTGTTGAGACAATACGAATAAAACTATCATATGTTTTACAGTTGGGTCAGCCATAAACAAAATAAATATTTGAAATTATGGACATCTAGAAATAATGGATAAAAGAAGAATGATAGCACAAATATATATAGAGCGGAAGTGAATGGAAAAGTCGATATAGGACGACCTAGGTGAACATACCTATACCAGATAGAAGAGGTATTAAAGACCGGCCAGGTTAGAAGTACCGAAAATAAATAAACGAGCGTGTATGAAAATACTTAATGCGAGAGAGGTATGCTGAGATCGTGAGGAGATCCATAGTCTTTAATATAAGTTAAATTAAATGCATATTATACCTAGGAAAACTTAGATGCGATCATCGATGGTACAAACAATTATCAACATCCAAACGACTATGGCCTGAAACAAGTTTGTAACTCGATAACGAATTGTAAAACGAAGCCAGGACGTGGTTCAACTAAACGTGGCACATAATGTGATGAGAAAACTTTGCCGACATGAGTTTACTCATTGCGGCGGTGGGAATTACAGATGCGGGCTGCTTCATGGAGCATTCAACATTTATAGGATTCTAAATTTGCTAATATTTGCAAATGTATGATATGATTATTACACCGCATTCATTAATGTACTTCGTCGTCATCAATTTATTGTCATTTATTTATTGTCAAATTTGGTAGTAAATGTATAGCAGAAGAAGCACGGGAGTAGAATGCCGTTGAAATGAGAGCGCAGCAAATGTATGGTGTTAGTTTGAGAGATATAGATCATAGAAAATTGTGATAAGAGATCAATGTGGTGCAAAACATGGTTTTTAACAAAAATAGAGAAAGAAATTTTAAGATGGTTTAAACATGTAAGAACAAAGGAAAAAAGTAGATCGACTGAACATATTTGAAGAAAGTTCTTCCATTCACTTCCGTTCCATAAATTTGTGCAATCATTTACTTTCATCGATTGAAACAATTATTAGCTATGAAAATATATTGAAATATTTAATCAGCAGTCATATAAATCACATATAACTAGTTTACTGGTAATAATTTATTATCTTAAACCATAAAAAATAAAAGTGGTATAAACGCAAATAAACCATAAAGCTGTGTGGATAGTCATTTAACTATTAAGCTTAATAAAAATTGGTGTCTTCGTTTGAATTTCTCGGTGAAAAAGATCCTTATTTTCATCTTTATAAAATAGGAGGATAAAGGGCTTTATCAGGATAATATATTACAACACAAAACGCTTAACACATTGATAAAGATAACAAGGATAACAGTTTTATCGAGGGACTTAAGTCGAAATTGCTTGTGATCACGTAACACGGTGTACAGATTGAAAAATAAAAACAAAATGGAAGAGGTTTTTTATAATACGATATCAAAACATTTTGCTGTAGATATCTTTTTTTAATTCAAACATACGATTAACACAGAAATTTATGGACTTCCTTAGTGTTGCCAGCAGAAACTGGTAAACAACAAAGTTGAATCATTTGGCAATCATTCATCAGTTTTATGTGGAATCTGCATCCAGCCCATCTATAGAACATCCATGTCCGACATAAGTAATACTTTTGTGTTGGCACTAGAATCTAATACTGACTCCTGCGTCTTTTCGATTTTATCACTGCGCAAGTCGGAACCTTAAATCACCATAACAGTCGTAAGATATCACAGCATTAAGTACAAAACATGAACAAGAAGTTGTTGAATAACCATTGAAAAAGATTGTTGTGAAAAGTAAATGGGTTGAACACGCCACAAATTTGGTTTTAACAATATGTAATAATCACAAACCACAGATTGTTAACATAATTATGAAGTCTAACTATGCTTTATTGAATGAAAGTTTATGTATTATATTGTAATTCAACGATATCGTATGCAGAATTAGATTACAAATACTATATTTCGTATAATAACTGAAGAATTGAATGGAATAATATGTTAGTTATTTCAAGAAGTAGTATATAACGGAATCTGCCTGTCAAGTGTCTGTTAACTTATATCCGGTCAAAATACACAACTGATTGTTTGAAAAGAAGCTTCTCAATAATCCTCCAAGTAGATAAAACAAGATAAATAAAATATTTAATCAAAATTGGTCTTGAAGAATAAAAATAGCTTACACGTGGTTAACCTTGGTAAGGTCTAAACAAACATTATAAGGTAAACTTGCCTATTTCTAACTGAGATCATGTGTTTTAGGATTGTTATCACATGTTTCACAAAAGTTTCAAACTATTGGAACACCTTTTATATGTCAATTATCGTTTCTAGTTTCAACATTGACTACGTAAATAATTGAGAACAATTTCAGCTTCTATTAAACACTTTTTTAGGTTTTTGTTCGCCGGAATGTCTTTGCTGAAAATGTTTTTCGTTTTTAACTATGTCTATTAATCTAAAGATGATTTCTTTTGAAAGGATAGATTTGTAGCGTACAAGGACGAAATGCTATGACGTCAATTTGTAAAGAACTGTATATTGACGTCGTATTTAGTTTCCCAAGCATATACAATCGGGCTATGTTTTATATATATATATATATATATATATATATATATAATTCTATATATATTATAAGGTGGGTAAAGACAATAAATATCAATCGATAGTTTGTATCATATATAAAACCAAGTATTATAATCATACCAGATGTAAATCCTCCGCTTCAGGACATATACTTCTCCAAGAAAGTAAGAATTTTGCAAGAAGAAGGCAATTACAAAGTGAAACTTCACAGCATGAATTCTGCTCCCCATCCCTTTTCTCCCTTCTTTCTACTTGAGCTACGCTATTTCTGAGACCTCAGTAGTCCATTTCGATACTTAGTAGAAGGAAGGGAAAGATTCTACTCTGCCGGTATCACACGACAAAAATATAAACTTATTAAGCTAGTTTATACATGCGTGCATTGACCCACGACTATTCGTCCTATTAATACTAAACTTGCTCCTTCAATGTTGATTTATCACTTAATACACTTTGGTTGGTTCTAGTACTATCACATCAAACCTCTTCCTCATACCAGCCTTCTGAATAGCAGTAAAACTAGCTAAACCCTTTAGGTGGGGCCGTCTTTCAGAATCATTAAATTTCTAAAATTAACTTAGTTACCCCCCATCCCCCCCCCCCCCCACCGCGCTAAGTGGAGATAACAAAGTCCTCCGAAGTCGGTTTTAATTGCTTGCTTAACTATATACTACTTCTTTTTTACACTAATATCTTCCCACTGTACGTTGACATTCCCCCTTCGAGCATGGTGATATTACTAAATAAACACTATTTTAATACTTTGAATTACTTTCCGCAAGAATTGCTCAAAAATCAATCAAAAAAGACTATCATAAATTTAAAATGGACCATACTTTAAACTGAGGTTAAATATGTCAATATACAAACAATTGTTTTAAATCTTATATCAATATTATTTCAAACACAGGAAAATTTCAAGAAACATGAAATACAACACAATAGAGTTTTCAAATAAACATTTCAATGAACCTAAACAAAGTGAGCTTACTAACGATGTGTGTTTGAAATATATTTGCAAATACGTTGGGTCTTGGATCATTAGATAGACATTCTATGCAAATACTCTATGACAAATAGTATACATTTGTTATGATAATGAAAGTGGTAGGCAAATACATATGTTCGTTTGTTTTGCAAGCTTTATTATGTTTCAGAAATATCCAAGCAAAGAATATGATAACGTATATTTATTTAATCAAAAATTTTGGCGTGTGATGACGCAGTGAATGCGTCCTTAACTTTAAAAATCACACGCATTTTCTTTTATCATTATCATCATCACATCAGTCATTGGAAGTCTTCTGGTGTACATAGGCCACCCCAAGAAAGGGGGGATTTTGCCCATAATTGCCGCGCTGGGCAAGCGTGTTGGTAATCGCAGAACGTAGCTTTCGCGACGTGAATGCTGCTGCCCCACCCTGTGCATATAAGCTTCACTGTCTCGGATGGATATACGGCCATCTGTCGGTTCTGGTACCTCAGTCACTTTCCTGATACATGCGGGTATCTCACGGCTGTTACTGCTACCTTACAGCTATTGCATGGCATTTTCTATAGCTTGATCAAATTCGAAGGGTGACAAAGTTCTCTCTGTTTATTAAAAACAAAGTACCTTCAGAACTTGTCAAATTCATTGCATTATTTACGTCAAAAGTTCGATTGAAATTTTACATTTACGACCGTTTGAGTGGCAGCAAATATTTCCAATTATTGCTTTAAAGAAAAACTTTATTTTTAGATATGTATTTTGTTATACTTTTTATATTGCGTTAATATATCTGAACAAAGAGGTATTACCTACCTACCACTTTCTATAAGTTTTTTTTGGTTGCGCTGGAATTGACTTCTGAATAGTCCAGCAATAGGTACGTCTGGATTTTGCGGACGTACCTATTGCTGGACTACTCAGAAGTCAATTCCAGCGCCACCGAAAAAAGAGGGCGTGGCCTCTCAAAGATGAGAGGTCCGATGCCCGTAATTATCCTGCGTGCGTATGTATGAGCGATATTTCATTCTATACATCTTTTCTAATACAATTGATCTAATCTCAGTGAAGATTGAACCGCATCAGCCTGCATTCAGTTTTACTAGTTTACACGTTTGTGCACCTAGTGGGTTCTACGCTGCGCTGCGTCTCCATTTCCGAATCATGTCCGCCGGTCGTCAACTTATATCCAATATTTCCATTTGATTAGGAGTAGGTAATGCTTATTTTTATTATGTAGTATGATTTCTATAGAGATTATCTTTTAAAGATAGCCTCAGTTAATAAACTCCGAAAAAAATTTACCGTTCTACTCAAATATTCAATTAAACACAAACAAACACACACACACACACACAAAGTTTTAAGTGATATAATACACACATTTAAGGATTGAGTTAAAATTTACATTCGAGCCTTCTATTTATTAATACTCGAATTGCATTAAACTAAATAACTGTGGAAACTAATAATAAAAAGATAATCAAATCTTGGCAGTACAACGTATTTTTTCTTTAAAGCAGATCTGAAAAAAAAATGTATTATACACAAACATATGGCCTTTATGTTAAGGAACTCTTTTTTATTTTAGCCAATTTAGTACGTTGTTTATTGTAAATATTATTTCCAAGCTACTTTATAACGTCATTAAATTGCGGTTTGAGCAACTTAACATGTTTTGTTCAACGAGTATCTGACACAACACAACCTAAAATTTTTATTACCCTTAAAAACAACGCCTGAAACGTTACAACTGAAATGTAGTACACGAAAACATAAAAAAAATTAACTTTCAATGCTGTTAAAGACTAGATTTATTATTATTGGCGCTTAAATGTAAGAAATATGTTTGATGACGTCTCGAATAAAGTGACGGGCCCGATGGCGCAGATGGTAGTGATCCTGTCTTGTGCACCAGGGGTCGTGGGTTCGATTCCTACCCAGAGCAAATATTTATATGATGATATTTGTGTTTGCTCTGTGTATGGATGTAAAATATATGTATTTAAAAAGTATATTTGTGATTCCTCTGTTGTCTGGCATTCGTAACACAAGTGCTTTAAGCGACTTACCACGGAGTCATCTCAATGTATGAGATGTTGTGGGAATTTATTATTATTATTATTATATAATTTTAGTTTAAGAGCTTGAGCGTATAAAATGTTATAAAAGTTAGAATCAGAGCAAAAGTCAATATTTTCCTGGAGGTTTTCTATCTACATTTCAGTCACGTTTATGAGCGATTGCTCCAATGTCAAGTTTATCTTATATTAACATGAATCGTATTTATCGTTCCTCCGGTTATCAAGAAAACAAGATGTGTACAACAGGCAAGCAACATAATTTTATATTCTTTATTGACTTTGTGCCAATACAAATAATAATTTACCACACGCTATCATATTAATAGGTTTTTTCTGCCGTGACTTTTTGGTGAGGTCTTTACTTTCTCATTTATATTCTTATCCCCGAGGAACTCTTTTGGTTCAAGGAATAATTTTATATTGCTATCTGACGGCTAAACTTTTTTTTTATGACGCGTGATAGTATATCAATAACGCATCACCAACTGTATGACTTGAAAATAGCATGTCACATTACCAGGTAATTTCACTGCTTCTCTCGCCCTTTTAACTGGAATACAGTAATGCAAACACTGCATAACGTGCAATAACTAGATCAAACGAAAATAGCATGTTTTCATCACAAAAATTAACCTATATGTTATTCCAGACTAGCCATAAGATTTACAAACTTCCGTTAATACATTCGCGCTAAATATTATTGCAGGATTCTTCAAATGTTTACAAAGGTTCAAAAGGTTAGGTTCTTTTTATAAAACAACTATTTTAACGGCTATACAGTGTGTTAATTAGGTAATTAAACCACAGCCTTGGGGTACGGGCAGAAGAGAATACTACTTCCCCCTGTACTAGGTGTCGTAAAAGGTGACTGAGTTACCTGAATCGACAGATGGCGGTATATCTATCCAAAATAGTGCAGTTTAAATATAAAGGCTGTGAATCGGCAGCAGCTATCCCCTTGCAAATTTTTCGCTCTGCGATTTCCAACACGCTTGCCCAGCGCGGGAATTATGGGCAAAAGTCCCTCTTTCTTGGGGACGCCTATGTCCAGTAGTGGACTTCCAATGGCTAATATGATAATGTTGATGACAGCCACGTTTTATTTATCTTTTGATATTATTAGTTTGACATGTCGGTTGCCTTGCGATAACTTCTAAAAGTTGCATCACAAAAGCAGCGTTTTAAGGCCGTAAAAGAGTAGTTTTATTGTGAGGTAACTAATATGGTTAATCGTCAGGTACGTGTTGGCTGAGCAAAACTCGTGTAATCTTCGTTCTTCTAAAAAATTTGTTGAATAATTTAATACATTATAAATAGAAAAAAAAGTCTAAAAGACAAATGAACGTTGGCTGAATGACAAGATAGTTAGGTTAATTATCTTATTATTTTTAATGTATTGAACATTCTACTTTAGTTTAGTCAAGAACTTTTGATCAATTCGAAGTAATTAACGTAGCGTAGCATAAAAAGAACACTAAGAAATCGATTACGGGCCTCAAAAGTCTTGGTAGCGCAGTCAATGGTGCATGTCTCTCAGACCAGATATTTAACTTTTGAATTAAGAATTGTTTTAAGCGTGTTATGTACGTTGCTCTCGAACGAAACAGGTTAATAGGGAAAAAAGCAATAGTTTATTATATAGTATTCTTGTAAATGTCAGGTTAACAGCAACACGATCATATCAGCTGAAAAAATGCTGTTGGTTGAAAAATATGTCGATAATTGCCATCTGTCCGTAATCACTGGTACGTAAGTCACATCTACTTACCACACTTGTTACAGAGGGAAGTACTCCTCTACTCTGCCGGTATCCCACGGATTTAGCAAATATCATCATCATATCAGCCATTAAAGTCCACTGTTGGACATGGGCCTCCCTAGGAAGGAGAATTTTGCCCATTATTACCGTGCTTGCAATCGTAGTGCCCTTGCCTCGCCCTTTGCATCTGAGCTATAATGTTCCGGATATACCGCCGTCAGTTGGTTCCTCGGGTACCTTAATCGCGTCTTACGACACCTGGTATAAATAAGCTATCAAAGCCAAAGATAAAACTTTAACGTCTTTGGAACAATGTGCAGATGTTACTTACAAAGACATTCGTGTTAGCTTGCTAAAAATACTGTGCTGTCTCTTTTCATTTTTAGGCGTATACGCACACTCTTACATGCTTAAAATAGACAAGAACCACGTGAAATCAGGATTAATAAAACTTGAACAAACTTTACATAACATCTTTTTCGTTATATTTCTACGCTTTTTGATGTTATTTTAATACTATAAAACCCATCAAAATAAGACAACAATCAGATTATTATATAAAAAAATATTATGTTTTTAACAAAAATATCTTAAACGTACTTGGTAAGTACTCTTAATTTTAATTTTGGACGTACGAATACTATGGCTTTTAAAATTTATTATTTGCGTAAACATTAGGCAATACATTAATTGTGTGTAATAAATAGAACGATGTGGTTTTAGAAAATTAAAATAGGATTAATAGTTTTAGGGTAGTAGAAGGATGGTTTAATCGAAATGATTCGGCAAGCTAATTTACTAAATGTTATTCCAATTTTTTGTTGCAGTCATCGTGTCTAGTCACCACATTTAATCATTTAAATGACTTATTAACCTAGACCAACTAATTATTTTTAAGCTGCCCATTTGTTCAGCTTAATTGCACAGCTAATTTAGTAATTGGCTTAATCATTTGCTTATTAATATCTTTGCCATAAACGTAGTTTTTAGTATTTTAAATTCATTATTCTGAAAAATATACATATACCCTCTAAACATATTTTATTGCTTATACACTGCTATAAAGATATATTGTATTTAATGGCGGTAGTTGAAGAGGTCGTTTATCCTGACCAAACACTTCATTACTGGGGCGGAAGGCTCTCAAGTATATACAGTAACCCAAAACCAACCCGGAAAAGGTCACAATTGGAAGCTGCTATTATTTAACTTTAGAGCCGAATCTAAAAGAACAACTATTTAATTAATGTGTTGATATTTTATATCATCATCATCCTCATCATAGCCATTGAAAGTCCATTGTTGAATTTAGGCCTCTCCAAAAAGGGGGAGTTTGCCCACAGTTGCCGTGCGGATCGATCTTGTTAGAAATCGCAAAGGAAAGTTTTCGGGAAAAGGATAGTGTGGTTCACGCACGCTCTGTGCAATTTAGCTGCACTATTTTGATAGATATACCGCCATCTGTTGGTTTTGGTACCTTAGTCGCCTCTCACGATAACTGGTACAGGGGGAGGAGTTTTTTATACTCATCAAAAATTACTACTTAAAGTATCACCGTAGTAATTCCTACTACTTTTTTTTAAATCTGGGTATTATTCTGGATATTGTATCCCGAGATAAGAATTATGTCATTCGGGATAAGTTATATATAAATATTAATGAATCTTCAAAATATATCAAGAGTGTAACTCACTATATTATGATAGTGCGAACTGTGTCTCACATTCATTGATCAACACTAAAATAGTGGAAATTGGATTCCATACTATTCTTTAAATTACAATTATTATATTAGTATTTTGTTTTGTCTTTTTATATTTTTTATCAATCTATTTTCATTGTTAATAATTTAGTTCAATTTAGTCATAAAATATATATTTATTGTTAATGTAGAGTTTTTAAATTAGTTGTTTGCGTTACAATATCCTACCAATAAGCGTTAACTAGAATATATAAAGTCTTAAAAAGTATTTACTAGACATGCCAAAAAAGATTTGCCGCGAAAGCCAGTTCCCTTGAAAAAATGGCAGTTTCACCGTATTTACAGTCGGAACACGCGCGCAGTCTCAATGTCAAGGGTACCACGAGATTCTTTGCGTTATGGCACTCAGTTATGAAGTATTTACATACTTTATGAGATTTTTCTCGGATTTTCTTTAAGATTAAGAAGTTAAAGTCTGTCAGAATGAGCTATAAGGTTTTTTACACATATATACATACAATTTTTCGATTAAATAATTAATAAAATGTTTAAAAAGTAGGCACTGTTTGGATACGACAGCAATTTATTTTTATATTTTCCTTTTTCAGCATTTTCGCTTATTTCCAAACCTTATTATGTTGTACTGTATGGAGCTACGTGAGGAAACAAATTATGTTGTTACAATTCTGCAATTAGCTTGTATTTTATACCCCAAAATTCTTCTTTGTACTTAAGATGTTTGATAATTTACTTAAGTTTTACGTCTTAAAGACGTTAAACGGATGAAATTATTTGCGTGAAACTGCAAGATCACATTGTATGCAGGATATTGGAAATCACACACGTTCAGCAGTGCACTTTCTGGATCATAAAATAATATAGCTATAAAACAATTTCCTTTAACATCAAACACTGGTTAAATTATACACATTAGATTACATGAAGGATAAGAATAGTTGACTGGCAAAATTTAAGTAAATAATTTGATATGTTTCCTATTTTATCACACTTATTTTTTTAAGCGGTAAACAAGACGAATGTTACTTACTTTAGCCAATAGAGGTCTGCATTCAAGGGGTTTCATATGCAAGCTTCCAATGAAAACCAATTTGCTTACTTCTAAATAATCTATTAATGTTTTGTATTATTGGGCTAAATTAAATCTATAATTATTAACCATCCATTATATTTGGCGTCCTATCATCTGGCGTCCTAAGATCATCTTCAGGACTTGGCGTCCTGAATAGGAATGTTTATAGCATCGCCAGAATTAATCAGCAACGACTCTTAATTATCTCTTTCAATTAGGTAGTAAGATCTGTAATCAATACATTTTATGGATTTTTAATACGATGTTATTGATTAAAAGTGACAAATAAAACGATTTTTTTTAGTAATTGACATATTTTTGATCAAATGTATAAGTCATTATTATCATCATATCAGTTATAGGATGCCCACTGTTGGGTAAAGATCTGTTTGAAATTTTCAATAGAACCGGTTCGCTGGATTGGTTGAATTGGTCTGATCCTTGCACATAGTTATGGTAAGCAACCATGGTGCACAGCCTCGTATCTGTTGCGTTTGGGTAACGCTGCTGCTGTTGCTATTTACTGCCTCTGGTACAGAAAGGAATTACTATTCTACTCTACCTATCCCTCTGCTTGGTAAACATCTCTTTAAGATTTTCATTAATACCGGTTTTCCGGATTGGTTGAATTTGTGTGATTCTAGGCCAAAGTTACGCTTAGAAATCGTGGTGCATAGCCTGGTATCTGTCGTGTTTGGGTGACGTCGCTGATGTAGCTTTTACTACCTTTGGTACAGAGAGGAGGCACTACTCTACTCTACCTATCCAACTACTGGGTAAAGATCTCTTTAAGATTTCCAATAGTACCGGTTCTCTGGATTGGTTGAATTTGGGTGATCCTTGTCCATGGTTATGCTAAGCAAGCGTGATGCATAGCCTTGTGTCTGTCGTGTTTTTGCGACGCCACTGCTGTCGTTTTTTACTACCTCTGGTAGAAGTAGAGAAACAAGGTACTGTTATCTCTGTCTATCTAGCTAAATGACTGCAAGTCAGTAATAATAAGTTATAGCAAGATTTTGCGCCGTGACGTCAAAGACAAGCTCATTACCAATGTATATAAGAACGCAAGGATAACATCCTCAAGAAATATTGTGAAATTCGATTTGTATTTGCTTTAACAAAAAGAAAATGTATATTTACTTTTTTATTAACATGTTTTCAATTCGTTTGTATTCTAAAAAGAGAATTCATTTAATATTCATATTTGATTCATTGGAAATTTACTGAACAATTCATTATGCTTTCTAAATTCATTCATTGAGTAATAAACGACAATAAATAACCAGTAATAAAACATGAATACGAAAAAATATATATTACCAGAAGACCCGACAAACATACTAAAGCCATCTGCATTGGCATCTCACTCTTATCGATTTCTACCTTCAAATAGCAGTGTTCACGTTGCGTGTTCCGGTTTAAGGGTGAGAGAGGCAGCGAAATTATTGGATACATATTCCTTCCCGACCAGGTAGATCAAGTAACAAAGTTGGGAACGCACAAGTGATGTCCCTGTGATATCACTAGCATCTATATAGGCTGTTGTTTAGCTTATCATCACATGGCCGGTTCTCTTGTTTGTCTAATAAAAAAAATGCGTCTATAAATTTTTATGAACTATCTTATCTCAGAACTTGGACCAAACTGTTTAACAAAACTCAAAAAAATATTAAAATTAGTTCAATTATTTAGAAATTTGTCCCGGACCTGTAATTTTTACAAATAAAGATTGTCTATTTGCCTGATATTGCAGGTTAAACATTCGGCCTCCTATATAGGTCGTAGGTTATCCAATATTAGATTTAGAATTTAAGTGAGATTTTTGGCTTCTTATTTTTTTGAGTAAGACATATACTACCATTGTCAATTCCATTAGCTCGCCTTGACATTTGCCTCTTATAACAAGTGGACTTGTTGGGAGTTACTATTCTACAATGCCGATACCTCAACAATTTTGATAAAACATGGATAGCTTGCACGCTAGGAAGGGAAAATGATACTTTTAATACGTATAAAGTACCCAAAGGATTCGATTTAAAGTTATAATGGTAATTCATCGAAAATAATAGCCAAATTCGTTTTATATTGCTGCATGTATATGGTAAGACACGTACACTTATAAAATACTACCAGCACCCTGCGGTTTTACTTGCGTAGTTCCCATGAGAATAATTAATAATGATAATATATATCACTCCTGATAAGTCGAGCTGGTTTGAAGTTTATCTTAAAACAAATAAACAGGCAGTAATGTAAAAGCATTTTTTATTCGTATGAGTTGCGTACATACTTTCATATGCCTATTTTAAGCTAATATTTTGATATTAGAAAAATATTTCAATTTAATTTACATGAATTGATAAAATAAATGGTTGAAAAATTCATGACAGGTCAATTTATATAATAACAATAGAAAAACGAAAGTATATCTTTTAAGGCTACACGATACGTAATAACAGAGCCAAAAAACCTTTTCTCTGCAAAGGAATATTGCCTAAAAGCCTGTCCAGTCTGCTGCTACTGATTTACAACTTGAGAAAAGCCTTGGCTGAACTGAAGCTGTAAATTTTTTCACCGTCAGTTCTCCCCTTTCCTACGTTTGCCCTTTACAAACCGTCCATCCCAATTGGGTGATAATAATTTGCTGAATCACTCATCGTAGTAGGAAATCTTTTATTAAAAAAAGTTTCAGTTAAACCTTAACTTTTTTTTTTAAACGGATTAAATTAATTAGTTCTTATAATCATAAAGCCGAATATCAGGGGTTTTGAACATAAATTCGAATTATAAGCCGATTAAAGGTTTTATGTAGTCAAAAATTATTTTTAAGAAAATAAGTACTTATAGATTCAGATGAAACCCCTCATATGGAGTTAAAGAGCTACATTACTTGAAATATAGAACAAAATTGATTTTAAATCAGACTACCGGATATCCTTAAAATAAAAATTACTATAGCACTGTAATAACGCGAGATAGTATAAATAATAAAATCATTGGCAGAAAGGTAGCAATTGAGAAAAGACCATTTATTGTCCAAAACACACTTGAGGAAATGTTATTGTAAAGGTCGTAAGTTAGGGCCATATCAACACTAAGGGCCTAAACTACAAGGCTTAGTAACTTGAAATACTAAGCACTAAGAAGGGATTTTTGAAAATTCACCCCCTAAAAGGTTAAATTAGCATAAAAGTTTACTAGATCTGAAGTTGTTCGAATTAAATTAATTCATTATAAAGGTTTTTCATTGAATGTCATGAAACACGTATAAAATATTATTTTGAAAATTATCTCTTAAGGTGGTCGAAAGTTTGTTTTACAAACTAATGTGGGTGCAAACGCAGGGCGTTGTTAGTCTGGCATAAGAAAGACTGCTACGAAGTTTCATCGTTTCATCTTTTTACATTACATCCTTTGTTCAAATAATATATGCGATGTATAATGTTTTTGAAACAATAGAAGAAAGCCAACATTATATTATCTTTGTACAGAACAACTTTATTGAATCATGAACAGGCAGCCGATAAAATGCAGTAGCCTACAGCATGCATAATTCACCCAGACAAAGGAAATGCCTAGATTATGGTTTTATTAGATTTCTTCGTTATGACCGCTGGTCTGATTGAGGTTTAAATACGTCTTTATGAATAATATTAAATATATTTTTAAACTTTTATTTACAGCAGGAAAATCTTGTCAGTGCAATACCAGTCTGAGGACCTATTTCAACTTTTATAGAATCCTGGTTATGATAAATTCTATGGATCGATACTGAGATATTCGAAACGCACTTCACTGCATGTCTAGCAGTTTTTAAACAAACTAAAATTTACTTTCGTTTAGAATCTTTTTACAGTTATAAAAATTAAATTTTTATTCATTCCTAATGAAATCATTAACATGGGAATTTTGCCCATAATGCCGCGCTGGGAAAGCATGTTGGCAATCGCAGAGTGCAGCTTTTGCAACAGGGATGCTCATGCCCATCTCACCCTCTACATTTCAGCCAGACTGTTCCGGATGGATATCTGTCGGGTCTGGCATCTTAGTCGCCTCTTATACTATGATAAATTTATGTTTCCAAAGCTTTTTATTTACTTGGCATAAAATCAATATTATAATTCATGGAGTAGTAGTCTGTATTCGATAGCAAAAACATATGTTAGGAGCAAATAAAGATGACCTGGGAACTATTTAAGCGGTCTAATATCAGCGCGACGTGACGACATAACAACATCCAACTAGGCGAAACAGAGTGAGTTTCCAGTATTAAATAAATAAAAAAATAGGATTAGTCACCTAGTTTATCACCTAAGTCTCGTTACTAAACTCTAGGGCTTGGTAGACTTTGAAAGTTTATCGAGAATGGACACATAAATATATTAAAAATAAATATTTTTGATAGTGTAGGGAAAAAGTCATAAGCAACCTTGAAACAAAATATTTCTTTTGTCTATACGAGGAATAGAGGATGCCAAAAGATTTTGGCTCCAAAAAGAGTGCAGAAAATTTATTGTGAGCTCGTGCTGTGTTGAGGTCACACATAGAGAACTGATTTAGCTAGTTTTTAATAAGTATGTAATACAAATTCATTAAAAACAACTACTTTCAATCTTTCCTTATATTTGTTGTTAGGAGATTCATCGAATTAACACGACAAATTTTAGAGCGTCAAAAACAGAAGGATGATTGTAACTGTAGATAACAACAAAACTAAACTTTTTGATTCATATGAAAACAATAATATGTTTATTATCATTATTCTATGAAATATATATAAAAATTTCTCACCTATTTCCACCGCTAAATAGCAGTGTTTGCATTGCTGTGTTTCAGTTTGAAGGGTGAAAGAGGCAGTGAAATTAATGGGTAAATGTGACATTGTATCTTTGGTTCAGGGGTGATATCTTTGTGTTGACATGAGTGTCAACAGGCACCAGATACGTTTATCATGAAGTGGACCGCATGCTTGTTCGCCGATTTCATATCATAGAAAAAATCTTATTTAAAGTTATTTAAACTTAATCAAAGTGGGACTATTTAAAATTATGTGCCCATTTCTCAGATATCCACAAATACTAGTATATAAAATATAGTATTAAAATGTCTAGCACGTACATTTAAAGAATAATACTTTTGGTCAATGATACTGTTAGAGTTTTATTCAAACTGAAATTTTTCTTCTTTGAAATTAATTTACACAACATTGAATATATTTATGAATTATCCGATATTTTATTCACCGTGCATATTAAAACATGTTTGATAAGTTTTATTTAAATTTTCTTTTGTTCAAAGTTGACCTTATACAACATACAACGAAAATATTGTTATTTATTTATAATTTTGATGAATTGAACTAGGTGTAATCTATCTTACACAATAATTACCATTTGTATGAAAAATACCATTTCCAAACTTCGTAGAGTACAATTGAATTTACCTCAACCAGAGTTCAGAGAAAGTTCTCACCAGAGATGTTAATTCGGGAGTGATTCACGACGCGATATCTCACTTAAACCTAAATTGGGAAATGGAATTTCTCTGTCAACTCACGTATTAAACTTACTTAATAATAAGTACCACGTAAGTTTTCATCGAAGACGATGTCAAAGTTAATTCGTATACTTCTAATAATATAATTTTGCTATAAAGATTAGCATTTTTATTAACATTAGCATTTCTGACCGGAATGAACTAAAGCTATATACTTTTTTTCTTTAAAGAAATAAATAGTTTTTTGTTCATCTCGGATTCTAATATACCTACATTTGGTAAATCAGCCTTTAGTATTGTTAGGCGTAAATAGCATCAACTACCGCTTTTAAGAATACCTTAAATATACTTAACATTGCGTACCATCCGAATTCTTATTAATTATTAGCATTACGCTCACGACATTGTTCGTGTCTATACTTTATATCTCATATGTGAGGATCTCTTGATATTACGGGAAGAAGCCCATATTTCTCTCTGACAGCCAAAGTGTGCAAAAAAGCCTGCCAATTCCATAGATAAAAATGACGATCTATCCCACAGGAACATTTCCGGTGTAGAACAGCAACAAACACACATCCACACAAACTTTTCCGTTTAAAAACTCCATCTTGGTAAATATTAAAACAGATTTTAGCTTTACATAGTTTAGAGCAGTCTAAATTGAATCAATTTAAACACACTAATCAACACAAATAAATAGCACGTTTGACATTGAGTTTACGACGGGCCTGATGGCGCAGATGGTAGTGATCCTGTCTTGTGCACCAGGGGTCGCGGGTTCGATTCCCACCCAGAGCAAATATTTATATGATGATATTTGTGTTTGCTCTGTGTATGGGTGTAAAGTATATGTATTTAAGTGGTATATTTGTGATTCCTCTGTTGTCTGGCATTCGTAACACAAGTGCTTTAAGCGACTTACCACGGAGTCAGGTCAATGTATGAGATGTTGTGGGAATTTATTATTAGTTTAATATGTATAAAGTTCATATGATAATGTTAATATGCGTTTACATCGTCATCATCGTAACAGCAATTGGAAGTCCATTGCTGGACCTAGGCTCTCCAAGAAAGGAGGTTCTTGCCCATAACTGCCGCACTGGCAAGTGTATTGGCTTTTGCGACGGAGATGCTGCTGCCATCCCCGCCCTGTGCATTTGAGCTACACTGTTTTGAATTAATATACCATCTGTTAGTTCTGGTACCGTCGCCTCTTACGACACCTGGTATAGGGAGAGGTACTATTATACTCTGCCGGGACATGCGTTTACATATAATAAAATATTTTATATTTCTATTATAATTAAGTATTAATTTAAGAAAAATGGTACCAATCCATATAAATTGATGTAATTTAAATAATCAATCAAGTTCTAAATGTTGAGGAGTTAATGAATTATTCATCGCTAAATTAAAATGAACCTGGTTGTGGAATCCAGAATATGACGCCCAGAAGCGAATCATTATAAAAGCCTTTGAATATTTATTATCTATTAACATATTTACGCTCATATCGTGCGTGATATTCCGTAATTTTAAATTGTGACATCAATGATGTACTTTTGTAGTGAAGTATCAGCTAAAAGGATATATTTTTTTAAATTGAACCAAATCGACTAACAAGCATACAGTCCGCGTGATAGTAAGTGTTTCCGCAACCGTGTTGCCAACCTTGTAACTTGAAGATATTGTAATCATTTAACTGCCTCTTTCCCCTTTAAACCGGATCACAGCAATGCCAACACTGCTGTTTGTGCGGATTACCGCCATATCTAAGATTATGTTTGTTATACCTACCTCCGTCTGGTTCCAGGATTTGTACAGATGGCGGTTTATGCATCTAAAACAACATATTAGCCATAGATAGGTCACTATTGGACATAGGTTTCCCGAAGATAGGGATTTTTTTACCCTAAATTGCCACGCTGCTGGGCTGTAGTGGTGGCATTCACAGAGTGCTGCTGCGTGACAAGAATGCTGCTGCCCATCTCCTCCCTGTAGTACTTAAGTTGCGCTACTTCAGATGAATATATTAAAAAAGATAATATTTGTTATTTTCATTTCATTTAAAGGTAAAGGCACATCAAGTCAACCCAAAAAAGGTCATACATATAATAATTAGTACTACAATATTCTCTACTGGTTAGTAAGTAAAAATCAATTGTAACAAAAAAAATATAAGGGATTTTTTGTTAAGTAATAAGCACACATAATGTGGATGAAGCTGTTTTTATTTCAGTTCATAACGAGTAGCGTGTTGGTCACACCGCCATGTGTTGGTACTAGTATCTCAATCGAAGCTTATGACACTTGGTACAGAGATACTATTTTTATTTATAAATATTTACTCGGTTGATAACCTTTTTTTGCGGACCTATTGCTGGACATCTCAGACGTCAATTCAAGCGATACCGAAAAAAGACGGCGGGGCCTCTCATAGATGTCCGATGCCCGTATTCAGCCTGCGTAACCCGCGGCGGCAACCGTGTGTTTAGCG
Organism: Heortia vitessoides; assembly: GCA_020976665.1. Taxonomy (NCBI): domain Eukaryota; kingdom Metazoa; phylum Arthropoda; class Insecta; order Lepidoptera; family Crambidae; genus Heortia; species Heortia vitessoides. Next base: position 4,121,160 of record JACJUM010003174.1, read on the forward strand.
ACGCCCGCCCGCAAGGCCCGCGGGACCTAAGCGGGATCGACGGCGATTGCCCGAAGGCGCCTCTAAAGGCTCAAAGGCTGGGCAACCATCGTTGGGGGTGAATATAATTTTGAAATTCAGCAAAAGAGGACGGCCAGAGGTCAATACCCAACCTGTTTACATTTAACTCATTATATAAAACTAAGAAAATAAATCAGAAAAAAAGTCTAAACAATTACAAGTGTTATTTTGAATGCTGGTGTATCAATCAAATTCTTACGTAAATTATTCAAAAGTCTTTGTTTTAGATGTGTTCGTAGAAATACAGAGCAGTTTATGTTTAAAAGTTACAAATGAATCGTATAGACGTAAATGATGAAAGATGTTTTACATTTGTTTGCGAATTGAATTCGAACGTAGAAGGGTCATGTTAACCGATCAGATATGGCTATCTTTAATTAAAATCTATTGGTCTTGTGCTTTGATTCGTAACTACTGTAAATAAATCAGATTAATTAATTAAAATCACTAGACACACTTTAAATAGCAGTTAATTATACAAAAATAATAAAACATCATAGTTTGGACGTCATTTTCACTGTCATGATTTATTTTACGATATTCTAATATTGTAATACAATCCTAATTATGTAAGTTTAATATGTTTGATATTAATTTTATATAAAGATTTGGAAATTAATCTGAATAGAAACAATAAGCAGCTCTCCTTCATGGCTTGACATCATCTGCTGATTGTAGTCTCAACAAAAGTAATTTGAACATAAAACCAAGAGTGTGATGGAAGAATTTCTGTAGCCTGTTTGAGCGACAAAGTCTAGAAAACTTTGAGTCCACTGTTTGGTGTGTTTCCACGACCCTGTTTTTGATCCCCTTTAACGATGCAATGTTCAGCAAGGAGTCGAAGTTAATTGAGCGTACAAGATAAAAGAATTTGGTATAATTTTTATTAAATATGCAGTTACATACAAACTTGATTGTAAATGTAATATTATATCGGCTAAACCAAACGTAATCTTAATACAATGGTTAAAGAAAACTTATGGGAAATTAAACACAAAAGATCTAGTAAATATTCTGTTTCTGAGCATTAATTTGAAAAACCCATCTATTGCATAAAGTTTGACTAACCTCAAATACTTGCGCAGGAAACTCGCTTTATACCAAAGGTTGCTTAAAATTTTTATTTAAATAAAAAATATAGATATTTAAATAAATAAATATAAATTCAATAGAGAAGACCATTGCGAAATACTTCCTGACTGGGATCATATAACATCTTCATGTACGTATGAAGAAGTATATACATCACACATTTTGATATTACATTTAACACTCTTGAGAAAAAATGTTGTAAAGTAATCGAAAGTTAAATGAAAATGTAAATACGAGATAAAAAGTGTTGAAAAGTCAAAGTGGTTTATTATTATGATTCCGTACTCAGAATTTTAGAATTAGTAAGTAAAAAAACTAAGTACTTAAAATGTCGTTTGAAAATTCTAAGTAAGTATTTTTATTGAACTAAACTCATTTGCAAAAAAAACGGGCACCTAAGCAACGAACCATTTCAAATGTTATTATTGGTTTGTTTGATAATTATAGGTAGTTTTACTTTCACCATTTTGAAATTTAATAAAAAAAGCAATCATTTTCGTCAGTATTATATAAAATTTTGGTAAAATTTATGGGTTTTAATGCTAAAGTTTACTAGCAGTGTGTATGCTCGCTAGTAGTGCATATACTAGTGAAGTAAAAGTTAACAGCAGATAAATGTTTAGTATCGAGTGTAACCCCCTCTAACTGAAATCACAGCTTGAATTCGTCTGGGTATGCTAGCAAGGATATCCGGGATACTTGCTCGCGGAATACGTTCCCACTCCGCGGTAATTAAATTCTTCAGCACCCTGATGGTCTGCGGAGACAGTTGTACTGATCTCGCGTCGTTTCAAAACGTCCCAGACATGCTCTATAGGACGAATGCCGATCTCTTGCACATACGCTTTCACATTGCCAGACCGGTGGACGCGAGCGTTGTCGTCCATAAAATTGAGTCCTCATCTAAGGCGGCCAATGCGGGTTGTGCATGAGGAATTGGAACTTCCGTTGTGTATCGATGTCCAATCAGTGAGCCGTTTTCAATAAATCTGTACGATCCGTACTCTGTACAATGCGTGACTCACAAAAAAATGATCATCTCGTGGTTGGGTACATGGTTTTCTTCCAGAAACCGGAACCGGTGTCTTGATACCGCTGCCAGGTCCTTTGAACCGTCGAGCGACTCACACTTAGCTTTTAAGCCACGAAGCATTGGATCAAACCCTCTTCGAGCAGCGCAATAACTTTGGTAGCGTTTACCACTTTCTCTAACATTATTGAGACAGCTAAACAGCAATAAATAAAGCTTTGACAATTAAGAATATAAAATAAATTCATAAAAATTTACTAAAAGTTATGAAAACCGATATTATGTAGGATAAAAAGTAGTTTTCTATAAAAAAGAGCATCAAACGAAAATTTGAATTTAGAACGTACTGTTTTAAACACCACGGCATTTTTAAAACCTGCCAGTAACATGTACAAATGATTGAAATCATTTTGGTACCGTGTTTTTTTTAAAGAAGAAAAATGAAAACCGACCTTTTTGCCAATGAGTGTATATTAATTATTCAACAAAAGTGATGACGCAGTTCATATTTAATTGATATCGAATTGTTTCACATTCTCATTATAAAGAGCAGTAAGTCTTTAATCTTCATTTAAATTCAGCCTACCACAGCCGGACATAGGGCTCCTCAAGAAAGTGGTAATTTTGCCCTTTATCACGCTGAGTTTCCGCGCAACCGCAATTAGATTCGCGACTTGAATGCTCCTGCCTTTTCCCGCTCTTCCTGTATTTGAATAATGCGCTTTAGGTGGAAATACAGCCAACTGTCAGTTCCGGTACCTCAATCTCTTTTTACAAACATCTGCTTCACTTCGAATCCACAACTCAATTGGTGGCCTAGTAAGTCTTTAATTAATTATATATACATGCGTGACGCCTATGTCCCATCGAGGTAGGCAGAGAATATGGATCTCCACTTGCTACGATCTTGGCAAACTCTCTCTCTACTCTCTCGCTTCCTTTGCTCGCATTATTTATTATATTTTTATACATGCTCGTTTTTTCTTGGTACTTCTGACCTGGCCCTTCCATAATACTTCTTCTATGTCGTTAAGATATGTTCGCCTCGGTCATCCAACCAATCCTTCCATTCACTTCCACTCTATATATTTGTGCAGTCATTCTATTTTCATCCATCATTTCTACATGTCCAAACCATCTTAACATTCCTTTCTCTATTGTTGTCACAATATTGACATTTACACCACATAGATCTCTTATTACACTGTTCTTTAATTTATATCTCAAAACTCATACCATACATACGTCGAAGTGCTCTCATTTCAACAGTATTTCTACTTGCGTGCTTCTTCAAATTATAAATTTTGCCAAAGGCTTTGATGTTTTTCTATGATATAAAACTTTTGCGTATGACGCACGAGATTGCCAGTAACATTCATCCAACAGTATTTCAAGGTTTTAGCGACATCAATCGATCAATTAATATCTTATTATTTAAGTCAGTTTACGATATTTTTTAACAGACCCGATAGCGCAGATTGTAGTAGACCTATCTTGCGCTAAGGGTCGTGGATTTGATTCCTACTCAGACAAATATTTATATGATGAAGTTTGTATTTGTTCTGTGTCTGAGTGTTTCTATCCTATCCTTTGGCGCCATTTTTAAACGATCATGGTTAGTCTCGTTTAGATCTTATGGCCCTAATCTATTGCAAATACTTAGAAAATATAGATTCTTATTTAATTAGAACTCTGTTAAACCATTACAATTTAATGTCGCGAAGTAATTATCACAATACAAATAAAATGAAGAATACAATTTTATTTAAATTCATATAGATTTTTAGACAATGGAAGCCAGTATCTTTTGTGATACTTTGAAATGCGAATTTTCAGTAGTGGGAATAATACTAAATGTATTCACAATTCAGTGACTGTATCGTTTAACATTTCATTTTACCATGAATTTATTGATATTTTCGCATTAACAAATTTCACACAAATGTATCACATATAAAACCTAATTTTTATTAAAATCTTAACAACTAAAAAATATATATGTAACATTAACATACGACTACATAAAGCGTTGCATCATACATTACGTATACTTAAGAAATATTGTAATTCTTTATTAGTCAAAAAACAGCTGATTAAGAGATGCGTATTTAAGAATACACATTAAATGTAGTTATTTACTTTTAGGCTGTCCTATACAAATGTTATCTCTAAAACGGAATTTTGACGATTAATTCCCTTAAAAATAACTACTGCCATAGTTTACGACTAACTTTTTTACTTATTATTAATATCGTATATAGTACTACAGCTGATATTAACACAATATTTTTTCTGCAGAAAAGGTCTATTTATGCGATTTACAAAATGTCACCAACGGACTCGCTTAAGGAGAAATTTAAAGAAATGAATGTAATGTCTAACGACACCTGGTGCAGTAGGAGGTACCATTCTATTTTGCCGGTACCTCACGGTACTTGTGTATTATAAAAGTTATAATTATTTGTAATTGCGATAAGGTTCTGACTGAAGGAGTTCTAAGGATAATTGAATAAGTATCCAACGTTAGTAATATAATAAACTCGGATCGGAAGACCCGGGATCAACGGATATTTTACTATATACCCGAACAAAGTTGGAGCTAGTGTCTAGTGTATTGTATGATTGAGCAGGTGTACAAAACAAATAACTGTTCAATTCCATATATAAATTGCAACATTAACACAGATAAGGGCATTTGTTTTATAACTTCCAATCGGTCCCTGATGATTTGCAACAAATAATATTATTATATTAGTGAAAATTTTTCAGTTCGAATAAAACATATGAACATCCATTACAAAACCAATTAATCTGTGATAAACCTCCACGTAAGGTTTAATTAACATTAATTATTTATGGTGGGGTACCAGTAGAGTAGAATGTTACCTCCTCTTGTACCAGGTGTCGTAAGAGGCGACTGTGGCACGGGTACCGACGAATAGGGTAAATACACCCGAAATAGTGTAACTTAAATCAAATTGTGCGGGTATGGGTTCTCATTCCCGTCGTGAAAGCTGCGCTTTGTGATTGCCAACATACTTGCCCAGCGCGGCAATTGTGGGTAACATACCCCCTTTCTTGGGGAGGCTTATGTCCAACAGTGGACTTTTAATGGTTAGTATGATGATGATAATAAATTTTGTAACTACAACCGATCGTGCCTATTAATTTTCTGTGGCTTTGCTCGCTTGCATACTTTGGGTACAAAAAAATGGCCTTATCGACGTGGGAGAAACAAAATCTGGCCCATAGTAAAAATTGCATGTGATATTCTATGCATCCTTATTGCCTAATTGCCTTCCATTCCCACCCTGTACATTTGATCTGACTTTTTTGCATGGATATACCGCCATGTGTCGGTTCTGGTATCTTACGACACCTGTTACAGGGAGAGGTACTATTCTACTCTGCCAGTACCTCACTATTTGAATGTACCTCATTATGTGATTGTCGGGGTAAAAACTGCGCGAGTCGAAAAGCCCCGATTGCTATTTAGACTACAGATTGATATTCAACTGTCTCTATCAGTCGTCGCAAATAAATATGTATGCCTGGATCAATAAATGCGAACGGTTTCTAAAAGCAATAATACTCGTACAAATAAGCTCAGTAAATGTTATCTAAGAAAATAAATTATTTATTATCATATAAAGATACTGACATGGAAGGGCTTATGGCATCCTACGCATTTTACCGTCATTTGCATTCAAGAAAATTAAATCCGGAAAGGACTTTGTTTTCTTTGTCTTTTGCCAAAGAGTAATCATACACATGTTAATGAAATCAGCAGTAAGGTTACGGTTACGCTTCGTGCTCTCTATCGATTAAAACATTTTCTTCCTTCTAATACCAAAACCCTTCTTATTCAATCCTTGGTTTTACCCATAATTGACTATGGTGACGTGTGCTGCACTAATATCTCTCAAGAACTCTTTAATAAATTAGATCTTCTATTAAACAACTGTCTTCGTTTCATTTTCGGCTTGCGTAAATACGTTCCCCATTACCGTTCTCTTCTAGGCTGGCTTCCTATTCGAGTTCTAACCATACTATTTTCAATACTTTTTGATCCGTACGCACCAATTTACTTAAAGGATAGATTCCAATTCCTATCTTCCTCTCACGAACGTAATCTCCGTTCTTCTAATACTCTCTCGCTCTTAACTCCTTCTCATCACTCTATTTTTTTGACAAACTCTTTTACAGTGACAGCTATACGACTCTGGAACGAGCTTCCGTTAAATATTAAGCAATCCCCAAACAAATTTATCCTGAAACGCTGTTTCCGTACTTTATTTACTGATGCTGCTTCACTGACTTTATAACCCTATTTCTGATGTACGTTACTATATAAATATATATATTTTTTTGTATGCCACGTTTATATATTTTGTATATATATTATCTGCACTACTATATATAAATATATATATATTCTCTTTTGTGTAATGGTTGACTGGGACATAATGCCATCTGGCATTAAGTCCGCCGTTTGTACATTTTGTAACATTTTGTGCAATAAAGTTAAATGAAATTTTTAAAAAATCAGACATTTATAGCTTCTACCTATATCGTTAAGTTGTTTCATTATTTTAAACAACTGTAAGACCACTTTTGCTGGTCGTAGGCCTTCCTATGAGATAGTAAATTTGCGGTTATTAATGGCTTGCATCAATAACGATTTACCTGGTAGTTAGATTTTCTGTATATCTTGTAGGATTACCATTAACAAGCAATCATCATTTAAGACCTCCATCGGTCGGTGCGTGTGACTGATTATGTGATGATTTCTTTTTGGTTAGTGGTTTTAGGGTTTCCTACCTGAAACAAAAAATGTAAATCCTTACTGTATCATTTGTTGTCCGTCTATTTGGTTGTCAAGACCCAATAACACGCAAAAATATAGAAGTATCGAGTTAAAATTAAAACCATATACTTAATTTTGCAGCTTCTTGAAACTGTACACAAAATCAATTTTCTAAGTAAACCTGAACAAAAGATACAACTATATATATAACAATAAAGTAAATTATCGAAAGACTATATATACCTTTGCAATGAAATCTTCAAAAGATGTCATCTTAAAAAGTATGAAAATCATCTTAAAAAAGTACGAAATTACGCTCCGACATAATTTGTTTTTTTAAAATTATTAATGACGTTAAACGGATTATTACATAAGCGGCAATAGCGGCATTCTTGTTCTATTTATTTATTATTTGGTTCTTTAATGATAATTCATTACAGAATAAACGTAATATAAATTAGTCTTTGCAGTGTCTTTGCTTTTTTACAATATTTTACCAGTGTTTGTTTTGTCCAAAAAAACCTTTTATATATTTTCGAAGAACTTTTTAATCTTTCTTAACCTGAAATAAGCTTTATTTAGATGAAACATGTTTTGATTAAACCTACTGTTTATTGAGAATCTATATAACCTCATCAGCTACTTTAAACCACGCAATATCCTCTTCGATCGGGTTGACCGCAGATAGTCTGATAGAGAACTGTTCTCCAATAGTATTGGCATAAATTGTGCAATACAACACAAAAGCTTACAATATACTTTTCTTATCGTTTTCTGATTTACTTTATATAACCGTATCTAATTTAATTAATATAACCGTACAATCTTAAGTCTTAAGCAAACTTAATTTGAGACCGCGCAATAGGTGCATAGCAGATTTTATTTCAAATCTAATAATTATTAAAAATATCTCTTAGTTATCTTATATATATATAATAGTAATGATATCTATTAAAATAAAATAATATCTGTGTTATTTTCTGATAATATCTTTTTATTAGTAACAGAGTTTTTGAGATCAGTTATTGAGTTTATTTTCGAAAAATGTACAAAAGCGCAAGTCCCGTTTACATCTAAACTACAAAAAAATGTTGTTTTTTATTAGTGGAACAAATTCTTATATTCTATTTAATTAACATATTCTTTACAACAAAAAAATGCATTTTTTTTTAATATAACTATAGATTATACACCCCGACTATAAATGTGAAAAAATCTTTTAACAATCTCTTTTATCGTTAAAAAAATATCCACCCTCCCAATCACCGTCACCATGAAATCCTATAAAGCCTGGAATATCGACGTCAAGCCACCAGGACCGTGTACTTGCCCAATAATGGTAGCTTTATAGCATTTTTATGGCTAGAAGTAATAAAACGAATCATCGCCGCACGTATCGTATGAAAATCATATACGCAATAAATTTTAGGCCACCGTTTATTAAATAAGGTCAGAATTATGGGGATTGTGCAGATAGTTTTAGACTTTATTAAATTGAAGGAGAAAAATTGTTAAATAATTTCATGATAAAGACATTTATATTAATTTTTTACTGACATTTCATATTTATACATAATTAGCCTTTCGCCCATGATAGGCCTGCTTTGTCTTCACCCTACAAAGCATCTCGATGTTTTGGTAATCAAAAGTATAAACTTCTTTACTTTAATTTACTTATTTACCTACATTTCTGGCAGAAAATAGAACAAAATATAAAAATGACGGACTTAATTACAGTTGGCATTATCTCCCACTGAACTATTCGACGAAACAATAAATAAGTAACATGCAGAAATTGAAAATATAATAAATATAAACGCTATTTACATACTTTAATAAATAAATGCAATATATAGATAAAACAAATGACGTATAAAATTTTTATAAAATAACATAGATAAAAATAATAACGTAGATCAGAAATAAGGTCATATCATTCACGGCTTCACTTTAACCAGCGAAAGGTTTACAAATAGGTAGAGAGAGCTTATACAAAGGTTGTCTTCATTCTCACATATTTTTACAAAACAGTTGTGTTCGCATTGTTGAGTTCTGGTTTGAAGGGTGATAGAGGCATTGAAAGTACTGGATAATGCGACATAATATTTTTTAGCCACAGTTTGTATACGCGCTTGTGATATTCTCGTGATTTAGTTAATTCAATAAAAAAGACACAATTAATTCAATAAATTAAAATATGATTTCAAATCAAATATATTATTAGATACTTCAATTATTTTTTTGTTATTTGTAACGATTATTGCTTTTTTTACAAGAATAAACCAAATACAAAGTCTTGTTCTGAATCCAAGTTGTAAAAGTTATACTAATTATTTCGAACTTCATAAGCTTAAATGAGTCGAAATATTTTGAGAGATTAAAACAATAATCTTATTAGACAAAGCCCGTAAGATAAGACTATTCTAAATTGTACCGGGAATTTTTATATAATTAAAAATAAACCAAATTAATGTGCGTATCTAAATTGGCATTTTGAGCTATACAAATGCACCAAATTGGATGATTGTTACTTTGTTCTGTTTGTCATCGTCAGAATCTGGTTTATATAGAGTCAGAAATTAGTATAGAAATGTATTGTATGCAAAAACAGATATATATATTATATATATATACTTTTACCAACGTTAAAGTTGAAAACCGCGTTAACAGCGGTTGTAAATAAAGTTCTAAATTAATGAAAAATGCAAAAATTTCGATCTTCGCCACATATATTACATACAGTATTTAAGTATCACTGACGATATTTTCATGCAGGTAGATATATATTGTATAACCTTATCTATGTAAGAGACCAACAAATTCGATGAGAGCTTCCAAGATTATGGATCAATGGCATAATATTGTACTATGAACCCGAAGAAAATAGGGGTGTGCAACTTTGTATAAAGTCTACCACTTAAATACTATCTCAGTATCTCTCTTTCTACTGTCAAACAGCAATGTTAACATTGCTTTGTTCCAATTTAAAGGGTAAGAGAGGCAGTGAAATTACTGGGTAATGAGTCATAATATCTTGTTGTTGTATCGATGTTGCCTACTTTTATAAGAACTGCAAGCATATTTGACTTATTGATATAAAATTATTAAATCACTAGTATTATTACATTTACATTTATTACTGATCCCTTGAGAAAAGTTGAAGGTTACTTTTTTATATTGAAGACTTTCAGTATAAATCTTGTCAGCTATGAAATCCCATGAAGTTGAAAATTATAGTATAAAAATACTATTACTAAGTTTATTTGTATTTTTTTTATAGGAAGCTATTTTAATCAGCTATGGCATATTTACAAGTGCTATAAAATACCACATATTTTAAATTTCTTAAATATTTGTACATTGTATGATGCTGCATTTCAAGTCGGACGAGAATGGATTTTGAATGAGTTTAATTCTGTTTACCATCAAAACTAATTCCAAAAGGCAAATTCAATATCATAAACAAATTACAAATCATTCCGGACCCAAAGTTGGCCTTAAAAATCGTCCAATCCAATGACTAATAGAGGTAATTTTTTTTCGTCATCTTCCGAAGATATCCTGTTACACTGTAAATGGCCCACTGACAGCTTCATTTCCTATTAATATTTTTCCTTTTGATAGAAGGGGCTACCGCGAAAATTGTGTTTCAGGGAAAAATCCACGGCCACAGTTGTTGGTTGACATTCGTTTATTTATTTTCCCTCCCATCCGTACCGAGATAACAAGGTACTTACAATGGTATAATACTATGGGCTATTTATAACCACTCAATGTAATGTGAAACGGGAAATATGGGACTTTGGGGATACAGTTAGTATTTGAGAAAGGTTTGACGCTTTATTCTTCTTTTATATGGCAACATAAAAAATACTGACTAATATTAACTAAGATTGAAAAAGGAATTTTACGGTGGTCTGGGGACGTAGAGCGGGTAGATAAAAGAAGATTTACGAAAGTGATTCATGAGGCTAAAGATGATACGCTATAAATAAAAATTATATATTGAAATGTATGGAAATGTATAACTATTGAATGAATGCACCAATTTGAATTTGAATAATTATTATATTGTTGTATTTGTAATTAAGCTTATTGGAAAGTACTCGTATGTAATATTAATAGGTTTGTATGTAACAATAAAAAACGTCGTGAGGTACCAGCAGAGTAGAATAGTACCTAGGGAGGTACTTTTAAACTGTTAAATAGGACAAAGGGCTGTATATCCATCCAAGACAGTGTAGCTCAAATGCACAAGGTGGGGATGGGCAGCAGATTCCCTATCGCGAAAGTTGCACTCTGCGATTTCAACACGCTTTCTCAGCGTGGCAATTAAGGACAATATTCCACTTATCTTGGGAGGCTCATGTCCAGCAGTGGACTTCCAATACATACCATTTATTAAAGGTTAGAGACCTAAAACTATTTGTGTATTGCAGAATGTATGTAATATTCTATTAAAACGAAAATCAACTAACGGAAATAACAGGAAATCAAATTCCTATATACGCGGACAAAGTAGACCTTAGATAAAATTATAGAAATAATCTGGGGCAGTCTACAATCGACCACCTCTCGTGCAGAAGATTTTTTAAGCTTGAGGAAGCACGAAAAGTTTGTCGCTATTAGTACATGATTTTTGGTTTGTGTTACCTTAATTGTTTGAACTGTATCACGTAAATGAGTATTTAGTCGATTTCCAGACTATAAATAATCAAATATAAAAATACTATCCAAACAATTATTTTAACAGACATTAAACTTTACGTTTATTTTTTGTCCTAAGTTTCAGTAACCTTGCGGCTAACGTATCTATAGAGACAAATATCGCAATATCGTTATGTGATAATGCATAGATTTCAGTAGTGACAAAGTTTTTATGTGACATATTTTTTAAATGTCGAATAAAAGTTTTAGATTTAAAATTTTATTAGCTATGGATAAAATGTGGTTCACATTCTAATACAACATTACATATATAAAACATTAAATGTTGAAGAAACATTAGTAATACAATAAAATTAAATAATAAAAGAATTCCACAATATCTCATACGAGTACATTGATTTGACTCCGTGATAAGTCGCATAAAGCACTTATATTTCTGACGTCAGACAACAGAGGAATCACAAATATACTATTTAAATACATACATTTGACACCCAGACACAGAACAAACAGAAATAACATCATATGAACATGTGTCCTGAGTCCACTACCCTTGCCATTATACTTGTCATGGAATCCACAACCCTTGGCGCACAGGATCACTAACTACCATTTGCACCATCAGGCCTGTCAAAATATGACTAATAACCTCCTACTAAGAGAAATATATAAGCTGTCATGAATCGGATAAAACAAAAAGGCTGCCTTTATTGAATGATGTAACGTGTCAAACTAAGTGAAAACTACGCCGGAAAACTTTTTAAGCAGGACGTGCCTCGTTCACAAAAAGATCAGATCAATATTACAGCACCGTTTTTTAGGCCACAATTAGAGTAAAGAGATTAATGAATAAAAAGTATTTGATGTGTTGATAATGATAAGCCGTGAGGTACCAGCAGAGTAGAATAGTCTCTCCTGCTGCACCAGGTATCGTAAGAGGTGACTAAGGTACCAGAACTGTCAGATAGCGGTATATACATTCGGAACTCAAATGTACAGGGCGGGGATGAGCAGCAGCATCCCCGTCGTGAAAGCTGCGTTTTGCGATTGCCAACACGCTTGCCCAGTGCGGCAATTATGTGCAAAAATCCTTTCTTGGAGAGTCCAGGTCTAGGAGATGTCCAGCAGTGGACTTTTAATGGCTTGTGTGATGATGATGTGCTGATATCCCTTATACCAGGTGTTGTCAGAGGCATATGATCTTCCGAAACCGACAGATAACATTATATCCACCCAAGTAGCATAACTCAAATTCAACAAGGCGGGCATTGCAGTGGCATTCCCGTCGGGAAGCTACGCTCCACGAAGCATTTATGGGCAAAATCCTGCCTTTCCTGGGGACGCTTTGTATGATGATTATGATAATGATAAATGATGCCACATAAAAAATAAATTTTAATACGTTTTCTACTTAATTCTTAAATATGTTATGATAACGTACAATTATGTCGCGAGGTACCAGTAAAGTTGAATTGGTGATGGATCCGACAGATGGCGGTATATTCACCTGAAGCATTGTCCACATATCTGGCCAGCGCGGCAATAGCGGGCAAAATTCCGCATTTATTAGAGTGGCCTATATGCAGCAGTGAACGTTCTACGTCTGCAATGACAAACATTAATTCTTTTCGGATATTTTTTCTATTTAATTACAATTTTACTGTTAAATTTGATCTATAGTTGTCGTCTCTTAATTAGATCCAATTCAAGGGCCAAAAATAGATGAAGTGTTTAGCTTAGTTATAGCATATGTAAGTTTCATTAGCATTTTAATAGCTATAAACATATTTGAATGGTCATTGCTAACAGACTTGTATAATTCATCATTATTTTAATATTAGACCGTGTAAAAAACATCGTCTTCCTATAATTTCACAGACAGTTGCGGCATCCTCATCGTGAAGCTACACTCTGCGGTTGCCAACACGCTTGCCCAGCGCGGCAATCTTAGCCAAATTTCCCTCATTCTTGGGAAGGCTTATGTCCAACAGTGGACTTCCAAATACTGATATGATGACAAAAATGTACAAGTAATAAATACCATACTCATTTACGAATAGGATTCTTTATGATATCAATGCGATCTCTTGAAAAAGAAAGTTTCAGTTTATTTCACTGGACACAAATGGAAACTAATTTTTACAATATTGACTAGCTTACGCTTTAAAGTATACCTTTGTTTCTTTTCCATTGATTTAACGATACTGCCAGTATTTTCAGAACTTTATGTTGATCTCGTGTGCTACGTGATATTTTTAGAATACTTCAGTTACGGAACCTTATTGAGTGTAACGATCGTAAAGCGTCCATTATAAACGGTTGACCTTCCTTCATGCTTTAAATATACCCGGGAGTATATTTGAGTGACGAATTCAGTACCTTCATTTCTATTATCGGGACACGTGTGACGAAGGCGTCATATGCTTAGTGATATCCAGGGAATCCTTCGCCTATAAATTGGGAGTCTTGGCTCATTGGGCCCAACAGCCCGGAAAGCGAGCGGTTACGCTCGGATGACCTTTGTTCGACTGCCTTTGATGCTGAATGTGTGAATATTGCTGGATGTGAATATAAGTTAAATGTTTTTTTTTAAAGATCCCTGTCATATTTTATAGATATCTTATATCCGATACGATATAAAAAAATACACAAAATCTCATTCATTGACCTTATACTGCTATAAGCCACTTAATGCACTTCTATTACAGATATCAGACAACAGAGAAATCTCGAATGTAATACTTAAGTACATATTCCACACTCAAAAATGAAAGCTTCATTTAAAAGGAGAAGCTGACTTACGGACTGACATATCTACGCAGGGCCTAAACTATAAGTATAAAGGTTAAAATCTGGAAATTTTATCCAGAAATTATTGTTTTAACGTAAGGGTGACTAAAAGATAATTTTTTAACGTTCATCCCCTAAGGGGGAAAAACGAGGGTGCAAAATTGGTATCAAAACTGCCGTTTTCTAAGTTATTCTAATGAAATTCAGTATGAAGGTTCTTCATATTAAAATTTCTTTGCAGTAATTTATAACACAACTGTGAACAATGCACAAAGTTGATAATTTGTACATATTATATTCTTTTATATAGTTTACTGTGCCCAGCTGTGAAGAATCACCAGAGTAGAATAGTACCTCCACCTGTACCAGGTATCGTAAGTGGCAACTAAGTCACTCCCATTTTAACCCCCTAAGAAATGATATTCAATAAAATATTTTACACATGTTTCGGTTGTTTCAATTAGGAGCTTTTATACTAAATTTCATTCGAATAACTTTAAAAACTGTGAAGTTTCATAGAAACTTTGCACCCCAGTTTTACTCGCTTAGGGAGTGAAATTCCAAAAATGATTCCTTATAAAAAACCACTGAGCAAGTTTCTGTTAGTCAGTCTGTTAGCTGAGCCTTTTATATATTCAGAGGATAAGTAATATTAACATATTATTTTTGAAGTCCTTTCCAGTTTCTAATATTCATTTGTTACCCACCACGAGTATGTGTTATCTAAACCCACTAATATAGTTCAAGCAACAAACAGTTTTTGACCTTTGGACTGAAATAATAAGGTTCAGTTTAAAGTTATTCGTTAAAGATATTATTGTATAAGAACTCGTCTTTTGATATTTTACCAAGGTTATGTAATAAATTGATTACATATTTCGCTGAAATAAGTATTGGTTTAATTTGATGAGTTCAATCAATTGTATTGACGTAAATGTAATAAAAGGTCTTTATTTGTCGAAATAATTACAATGAAAATCTATTCGTGTTACGGAAATCCTAGCAGTAAATTTCTTAGATAAGCATCTCATGCGAATAACCTGTTTGGTAAAATTACAATTTCGACGCGGCCAGTAGGATTCAACAAAGCGTTTTGGTACCGCACAAAACATTTGAAAGCGATAAAATCTACTCAATCCCAAGCGAGGCAACCATTTATTTGAGGAGCGCTTTGTACGAAAATCTATTTATTGGCGTGAAAGTTAGGCGTAATCTAATTCTGAATATCTGGGGATTTAACTAAGATCACGGTGAGTTAGCGAAATTAATTTTATTAAATGAAATTAAAAATTATGATAAGATTTTATATTCGATAAAAATTTACAATGATTCCAATTTTAGGCTTACGTCTGCGTAGATTTTTAAGTTTACCGAGGATTCAAGGTTATTTCTCAAATCTATACATAAGATCTTTTTTTTAATTATTATTTCAAGTAAATTGCTTAATAAAAGTCATCTTGAAATGCATTTAAAAATATAAACCGTACTTACATAAAAATAAAAAAGTATAAATGTTTGTCTGTCTATCCATCTGTTTTTTCCAGATAAACTCTGATATGGCTAATTCAACATTAAAGGGTCTTTTAGAGGCAAATAGCCGATGTTATAGAGAAGAACAAAGGCTTTATTATTTATTAGCTATAGCCCCCGGCTTCGCTCACGTTAGTTTCGGGATTTTCCTTTCTTATAAAATATTATTTTAATATGCTGTATGTAGTATTTTAATATGCTGTATGTAGTATTTTAATATGCTGTATCCTGTAAGCGATATTATATATCTTTCCATTTAGGCATATAATGTATAGTAAAGATTCCGTGCATTAGGCACATGCAAAAAAACAAGGCTACATTACAATATTGGTAACAAAGAGTCTGTGTAGCATTTTGGTTTCCTACCTTGAAAACTACGAAGTCCTTTTTTTGGGGGTTCCTGGCAGATTTTCACGATTTTTTGTTTGTCACAAATTGTTTGTCACCTAGAAAATCATCCATACAATCTTCGACCCCTTGTTTAAGGAAAGTAAAGGGTTAGAAAGAGACAAAAATTAGCTTATGTCACTCTTTATGCCTTCAACTATCTCGACTTAAAAAATCACGTCAATTCATTGCTCCATTTGCCATGGAAGACTAACAAATAAACAAACATACACATACAATTTTCTATTTCTTCCTCTTTTCTACGTGAACGAGGACTACACGGGTGAAATCACATTGTATTGCCAGTAATATCATTAAAATAGACATAGAGGTGGATGATCGACGTCAGATTCTTTCAGACCTCGTAGACTCTTAGAGTCCCCTAAGGGTCAAGCGGGGTCTTGACCCCTCTCGTGAATGCCTTCTGGGGATTTCAAGAAGTTTTGAATAAGTGACCTCTTTTCCTCTGGCACACTGAAACTGACGTCCAGGTGATATGTCGGTTGAAAAAATCAAAACTGAAAAAACTTTTCAAATTGATGATAATATGTATTAAAATTATTTAGTAAGGTTCTCAAGTTTTAAAATGACTTCCTCACAAGATATTCAAGATGGCGCTTTGAAATTTGAATTTTTGAAACCGTCCAAGCAGAAACATATTTCACATGTACTAAGCGCACTAGGTGGAAACATTTATCCGTTCCATTTTACGTGAAACTGCATCTCTGTTATAAGGGTATCAAGAAAAGTTTTAAAGAATATCCTTTGTGGTTCGCTTATAGCGCAATCCGCTTACATAAGATACTGATTAAAATAGATGAGGTTTTATTTAAAAGGTTCTTAGACTTTATATAGTTATGTAATAGTATTATACTTTTAATATAATATGGTCAAATTTTCGTAGAATAATTTTTCATCCACACTAACAAATGTGTGTTGATTGGAAAGATTTATTACTTCACACAAATACTACTTCATTTACACTTACTCCGGAAATATGTTGAGATATTGTTTCAATATTTTGTTTTTTGCTTTTCAGGTAAGACAAACTTCTTTTTGCAGTGACATTTTTGTAAGTATTTTGTAACAAAAAATATATATCTGGTTAACATTGTTAACATTGTATCGTGTTATATATAAAGTTCTATTTGGACAGAAGAGAAATGAAGTGAATGAAGTTATATCATTGTAGGACAATAAGTAAAGAGGCTGGAAAATACCTTTGCTTCCTATTCAATAAGGTAAGTAATATCACATTCTCAATTAATCTCTCCTATAGGATCCGAATGACTTTGCGTTTATATATACAAATGCCAAAGATACAATTAGGTCATTCGAAAAAGTTGCCCAATTTTCAATACTGTTTTGGTTTTCAATAATGATTATTTCAGCAAAATTTTCTACCACACTTTGAACGATACGTTTAAAGAAGTACGAGCAGAGCAGAATAGTACCTTCCCTTGTATCTGGTGCCAAAAGAAGTGACTAAGGTACCGCAACTGATGGATGGCGGTTTATCTCCCAAAACAGTTTGGCTAAAATGCAATGATAGAGCAATGCTATGCTATGAGATTTTTTATTATTTAACTTAGTTACTTTGTATGATGTTTACTCAGATAAGCAATCTATATATAAGGATATCACTAGGGCGTTGTCAAATTTGTGACTTATTGATAAGATGGGCAAAATTCCTCCTAAAGGGAAAATACTAAGAATTGAACGTCTACGTTTCTTTAATGTTTCCAATTGTATCCAGTGCCAAGAAATCTTTGAGTAACCTTTTTTATTTTATTCGGAGAGGCCCCGAGAAAGATCACCTAAAACTCAGTTAAGGGTTTAATCAAGATCCATCCGCATGTTCAGCCAACATACCTTTATTACACAACACGGCCCAAAAGCACGTGACGTGACTCGTTTCAGCCGAACATAATTATCGGAAAGAGTTCCGCTTGCCGTCCCAATTTTCATTACGGTAACGACTAATATACCTAAAGTAGACCCCACAAAACAGGTACGACGCCATCTTGGGTATTGTAGGCATGTAAGTTTAATATATTATTTGTGTTCGGATGTACCAAAATAATAGCAGTAAAAGCAAGATTATAAGGATATTGATCGTATTCAAAAAGAAAAAAGAAACAGTCGCAGATCTATTTTGTTTAAGCAACGCTATTTTTAATTGTATACTACCATTTTACAACACTTGTGCTATTCTACTCTTTTGATTCCTGTACACATTTTTATAGCTATCCAATGACGTTTAACGCAAAAACCACCAGCATGTTTCTTTTTCTTATTAGACTAGCTTGACAAACAAGCAAACAGTTCGTAATGAGCGTTACTGCAGCCTATAGACGCTCGTAATATCAAGGATATCACAAGCGCGTTACCAACCTTGTGACTTGAATTTATTGTCACATTACCCAGTAATTAATTTCACTGACACTCACCTTTAAAACCGGAACACAGCACTGCAAACACTACTGTTTGCTAGTAGAAATAGGTGAGAGTAAAATAGCAATGCAGACAACCTTCGTATAAAGTCTACCTCATGGAAATGTTCAAGCAATATACCCTTATAGCACGACAAGCCACAAAGCACGTGACTCGGAACATAATTATCAGAACGAGCCGGTCGGCTGTCCGACACAAATTAAGGCTTTGCGTATTCATGAACGTATTTGTATACTGAATGCACAGGTTTAAATTTAAACCAAACGTATACTGTGCGTTTTAATTTTGATTTAATGTGTTCTTGCATTATTTTTTTATATTATTAAGCTGGTTTAGTGTGACATTGGATTGTTTTGGAACTTACCTTCATCACCGTTCAAATTGAAACATAACTTACATAACGATCGCTATTTGGTTTTTGATAGCGGTAAAAGTGAAATGAATATAGAGACAACCTCTTTGCGTAATCCAAGGTACCTCAGATATACTTTTATTACATGGACATATGTACTTTAGTATAGAGGCCTGATATTTTAAAATCATACTGACATGAAAAACCTTTGTAGAAAAATATGAATTTCCATGATATACATTTACAAACATATCTACAAACATAAATGAATTGATATCTGTAACTAGCTGTCCCGGCAAACGTTGTTCTGCCTTGAAAATTATATAAAATGATTAAACAACCACTCATCAAGAGTATGGTTACTAACACTATAACGAGAATTTTATATATTACATTAATAATATGTGTTTATACATATATTACTTATAACATAAGGCTTATGAACATAACATACCGATTGTAAAAATTAATTAATGTATATGCATTCTAAAATGAATAATGTGAATGAATTCTTATTTCTACAGAAACTGATAAAATATTTTCATAAAATGAACGTACCTTTAGTTAAAAATAAGCAAGAAATTATATTATTATATTAAAAAAAGTCTTTTGATATTATTTTTAATAAATTGGTATTTGCTATAATTCCACATTTTCCAATTCAGTTTTTTATCTAAGGAAGAGTCAAGTAGTTTCGTAGAATAAATTGACAATGACAAAAAGAATCTTTTCAAAAGAAAAAAAATAACTTGTAGAATAACAATTAAGCTTTCTACGAATATCCCCAAATTCAAATGTTTTTGAAACACTTACAGATAAATGCCTGACACAGTTAACCACAAATAACTATATTATTTTCCTTTAAATAAAATAGTAATTTATTTAAATGGTAAATACCAAATAATGATAATGATGATGTCCATTGAATTATTTATGTCTATTGATCGAAGCAAATGGTAATCAGTCTCGGATTGATTTTATGTACCTACTAGCTATGCCCGCGACGTCCGCGTGAAGTTTTTTTGAGTACCATACCTCTTTACCTTATATAAACTTTGAATGGCATGTTTATTTATATCGAATGAAGTTTCAAGTTTCTATCTCTAAAAATAGCAATACTTCTATACAATTTTTATCCCCCCTTCGACCCCTTATAAACCTTACGATTTACCTTTCTCAGGGTCAGATTGTCTGTGTCAAATTTCATTAAAATCGGTTGAGGTTTAAGCGAGAAAGCGTAACAGACAGACAGACAGAGTTACTTACGTGCTTATATGATTTGTAGGAATAGTAATCGAGTGTTAGATACTAAAGAAGGACTGTAATATATAAAAAGAAATACATGTAATTGCTAGTTAATATAAAGAATTATATACAAAAAGGTTATAAATTTGTAATTTGTTTATTCGATGAAACTTAACTTCAATACTTAAAAAGAACAAATGAATTTAAGTTTTAAAATGCTACCGCTTAAAACTATCTTTTAGCTCGAATTATCTTAAATTATGCTAACGGTTTAATTTTCCTCTTATTCTAAGCACATGTCTTATACAAATAAAATTGTAATTAATAAATAACAAAAATAATTGCTCTTACCTACTATCCAAATTTGACTGAAATTCCCCTGAAATTAAAAGGCTTCGATTCATCCAATCTATCATCATTCATAAATCTTCCATTAACCTCGACTACCTATCGACAAAATTCTTTTCCTATGGGGAGCGAGTAATAGCCTAAACAATCTATGTAACAATATTGTCATTTTGAAACAGCGGGGCAATTCGAATCGTGACGACTTTTTCTTGGTCATGTGTTACTAATTTCTTTTCTCTTTATGAGGACTACTTATTAGTGCATTCGCTGATGAAGGCTCCGTCAACCTGATCAAGGTGAAGCGGGGCCTTAACTTCCATCAGTTTTTCCCGCAAGCAATTTTTTGGTGGATTGCGTAATGAGCTTTAGTTATAAAACCAGTCCAGTGATGGCAGTCTAATCCTAAAATAGGCTTTCTGCACGATGACTAACGTAATATTTGACTCTGTCTGCGCTTCGTAAAGTCAGGAGTATTTTTTTTTTTTTTTAGTATTTAAAGTATCTATGGTTACGCCAATTTAAATGAATTGTGCCATTATTTCTAAAAAGTAAATAAATACATGTGTGTATTTCTTTCTTATATCTCTGTTTAAACAACAACCAACGTCCTATATTTTGTAAGACAATACTTATCACGAATATGCCCGGATCTTTTCCATTCTGGCCACCGAGCAGAAACACTTTGGCCATCTCTACACACGAATGATCCTAATAGATGGTTTTTCCATTCAGACGTAGAAATATTTGAAAAATAGTATTACGCCGCTGGCTTAGGACCGGTTGAATTCTAATACAAGAATGTTATTTCACATGACCGACTATGCAGTTAACCTATAATATTGAGTGATGTTTACGTTGGCACGAGTTGTATTTACGCGTGATACTATCAAAGAACGATTCAATCTATTTTAGACACTTCCATTTTAATATGCTTCTTTTATTTTATTTTATACTGCGAAATCATCGAAAGATTTTGGTGATCCCTCTAACAAATTATGGAATACACAACATCGTATTAATTATTATCTAACTTATGATATTCATTGTTTATATCTTTAAGGACATACGCTGAAGAAATTAAAGCACTGTAATGATATCTACATATCCAAACAAATGGTAACAAAAAGTAAAATAATTTTAATTTTAAGCGTTTGCTTAAACATAATAAAAAATTAAAAATAAAATTATGTAAAACAAAATATTGTATACTTCTAATACAACATTTTTGTCACTCTTCAAACGCCTTTATTATTTATAAGAGAATCCTATTAAAATACACAAACATAACAAAAAAAAAATCTTAACTTGTTTATACTCATATTCTAATAAGTAAATAACGTCTGTGTCTCTTTACATTTGCTCGGCTTAACTGGTGAACCAATTTTAATTAAATTTCACAACTGAATTATATGAAACTCTCAGGAATGATAAGCTCATGGCCAAAAACCTTGTCTTATATAAAATATTATAATGTATTGTTATAACCAACATTTTTATCTTTCTATCATTGATTTGTCCAGACAGTGACGTGAATGAAGCCGTGGTCCTCATTATTTGACATGTGACGAAAGGGATTTATTTCGAAGAGGGATTTTTTAATGAAAATGGGGTTAAAATGTGGGGAATTTAGACAGCAAATTTTCAACGATGCCAATATACCTTTTACTTGTACATTATATTATAAAATACTATATAGCAATAATATACAGCTCAATACGAGTATATAAAAATATATTAATTGATTTATAAAATTTAAAACTTTCAATTTCCGATTATTAGACTCACTAGTGTCTTACTAATTTTTACTTATTTATTTCCATGGCGTGCATGAGTAGAATAGTAACATCTTCTACAACCAGGGTCGACCAGCAACCAGGGTACTGCAACTGATATATGATATATACGCCATTCCCTTACTATACTACCATCCTCGAAAATACCCACTATGTGTACCTACCCAGCGCGGCAATTATTGTTAAAACTTGTCCAGCAGTGGACGTTCCGTTATGTTATTATAAAATATTAAATATCAGACAATACTCAAAGCTATTATTAAACAAATCGATTTATTTTAACAATAATCATTATATCAGCCGCAAGACAATCCCACAGCTAGTCATAGGTCTTCCCAAGTTATTTCCAATAGGACCCTTACGCTACGCTTGTCGGTACGTGTCTCCATTCCAGAACATTATGCCTTCATTAGCCATCGGTTCTGCGTACTAAATTCCTTGCCGACTACCACTTTAACTTACTAATCCACCAGGCAATGTCGGTCACTTTGGTTCTTTTACAAAACTCCTCATTGACATATATCAATATCGTATGTTGTCATACGTTTCATTTACTTTTACGATTATTTTGTACATAGCTATCAACATCATGTTGGTGCAACTTTAATAGCTTTACTGATATTATTTTTTTAACAGTCCAGCGATTTCATCTCATAATAAAAAATATTTTTAACGGCTTTAAAACAAGGTTTATTTAACTTTTTAATTTTTTTTGTTCACCTTTTCTGTTATATTGAAAACCGTTGTGAAAACCATTAAAGGGTAGTTTTAATATGACATTCATAGATTATAAACAAGAGAATAGATGAACAAACTGAATCAGACAATATATGTATGAATTAGTGATTGACTCAAAAAGTTATAATAAATGCAAAACATAATGTTATTAACAATTTGTTGCGAGAAAACCTGATAGAAAGAATAAATGTTTGTGTTGTTAATGTGCAAAAAACCCTTTTCAATCTCGCTGTGACATAACTTAATTACCCATAAAGATAATAAGTCCAACTTGTAACCAGTAAGAGAGCTCATTTGTATAATTTCTGCCTAAACCACGCTTGAGAGGCGGCTAAATTCTGTGTAGAGCCAAGTTAGAAGAATTATTACTGCCTTCTTTTATTATTTAAAGAAGATTATTGTACATAAGGCTATTTACAAAGTAGGTTTAATTTGTGAAGACCGCAACACCTCTTGAGAGACTTCAATATTTAACAGTTAATTTGATGATGCTGATTCTATATAGTATGCAACAAATGTAAATTTATTATTTGGGTTATATATCTTGAGACTTTTTATTATTTTCCTCTATACATTTGTTTTATTTCATATATTGCATAAGCTTGGAATTTCTTGAAATATATACACGAGGATATATTAAAGATTTTCACTTGGCATTCATTCAATTTTAACGCAAACATTGAAGAATAAATTATCAGAACATATATCTGTTTCTTTCGTTAAAGACTGTTTTATTTTTAATCAAAGTATAGTGGTAAATAATATTTATATAATTATAAATTGTTTTTTCTTTTTCGTACTATTCTTTATCTTGAGAGAGATTCTTCAGAGAGAAAAGGACCAAACATAAATGTAAAATTTGTATTAAATAAATACTCATCAAAACACTATAGTACTGTACTCACAAAAATAAAAAAAATTTAAATGAATTATATGTACTACCAAGTAAATATATATACTACACTGAAAACACTTGTGCCATTCGCAAACGTTTACGGAGGCATTACACTTGAGACACGACGAGATAAAGTTACAAACAAAAACCATCATTACAATAATCCGAACAATATTTCACAGTGCTTAGAGGAAGTTCTTTTGGATAAAATACTAACTTTAAGGCGTATTGTAACGACTCGGGTTCACTTTATACGACTTATTTACTGTCACTTGTATTTAAACCTAGCTCCAAAATTTGTAAAGGAAACAATTATAAAACAATTATCTAATAACACAAACCGCAGAGTCACAAAAAAAACGCCAGTCCTTTAAGTGGTATTAAGTACTCATTTTAGATTGATGCCATTACTTTAGATCTAAGGTTAAGTCCGAGCCGTACCTTTAATAGGCTTAAACACTGCCTCGTAATACAAAGCGCGGTGCACCATTGAATTCGTCTTCTTATCTGGAACGAGCGAGAAATACAGTAGTAAGAAAACGTCATGATTTCTGAGTAAGCGTGATATAATACTAAATACACGGAAGGAGTATCGCTGATAATTCCACTGTGCAATTCGACATCTTTATGTATGTATAAATAACGAATTGCTATGCTAATGTATCGTCATTGGTGATCGATGCCTGTGACGTCACCCAACTCGGCTCTAGAAATGTGACTTTATTTTAACCTCTGTCTAATAAATGTTGAACGGTGATATACGAGTAAGATACATAAATCTGATATGAGTCCAGATAAAACGATACAAATCTAAATGATGGCAATAAAATATTACACCAATTTCTCGATGAAGTATTCCACAAATGTACGGCAAATATATAGATTTTTAAATTTGTTTGTAAGTTTGCAATTAAAAGTGTCTTGAAGTATCGGCAGAGTAGAAGCATACCCTGTACCAAGTGACGTGAAAGGCGACTGAGTAACAGAACCAACAAATTGCGTATTTGAATAACTTCATTAAGCCGGTTTCTCATAATATATGATTTTAAATATATTATATACTATAACATTAATAAGAGAAATTACAGTCAATATAAATACTATAGTGAGTCACTTAAAAATGACTCTTCTTCTTATCTTACAATACTAAATCCCTGAAGGCTCTTTCTAGATATCTACTTACTAAGCAGTGTTGTCCATTTTCCCGACATATTGTAGTATTTATTGATAGATACTAATCATTATTTTTATTGGAAAAAATATTCCATTATATTAAAGAGACTGCTGAGTATTGTGACTATTATAAATGCCAAATATTTTATCCGATCATTATTATTCTTTTCGTTTATGAAATATAAATTTTTTATAGCAAATAAAAAACATAAAATTATACACTATTAATAAAATAAGTACCAGCTTAATATTTCGATTCGACGATCACAATTATACAATCGCAATTGTCAGTCTAATTTTAAAACAGTTCCGCTGAAGAGGTCAACTGATTGTAAAAAAAAATTAAAAAAAAAGTCAGTGAAGAAGTAACATCACTAATTCTTCATTAGCGAGAAAACTCCTCGGGAAAAGAAGTCGTCATTAATTCGCGGGGAATCCAGGAAACGATTAAATTACCCCAACGTCTCGACAATAAACTTCGGTTGTTCTGGCGCCACTCAAATCTCAGTCATTAGTCGAAGCGTTTCGAGTTATTAACTCGACGAAATTTTGCACTTTAATGAGATTAAAAAGGTTTGTATGGGAGTATCAAACCCCGTACAGGGCGCAATGCAGTTACGGGTGTAGTAAGGGGTCGGCGTGGGCTTTCGCCAGACGCAAAGACAGCGCTTCAGCGAAAGCACGTCGCGACCGCCGGTTTTCGAATTACGTAAACGCGTACCGTACAAGTTGAATGCACTGTGAACGTTTAAATTTGTTTGTGTTCCAAAATTGAAGTGATTGTGATATGTGAAGGTTTGTTTTTAATTTTAGAATTCGGAACATTTCTTTTTTTAATCATTAAAAAAATAACTGCCGGCTTTTTAAAATTAATGCTCAATTATTCGTAAGTATTCCTCGTCAGTTGTGGTGTCAGTAGATAATGGAATAAATTATGTTAATAAATATGGTTCTGTCTATGTCCTTATTCGGCTTTTATTATGCTTTAATAGAAGAATTAAGCACATATTTTAATAATAAGTAAGTAATTTAATATTAATTCCAAATAAATATATATATATTTTAGGATTCTTATATTTCCATTTCTTAAAAATGGAATTAAATTATATTAATTAAAAAAAGGCATTTTTGAATTTTTTGTTTTGACAGAAATCAATAAAAATACCTAATTCATTTAACAACACCCGGCACGGAAAGTCGATAGTATTTTGCGTTCCAGTCGTTCACCAAAATTAGTCGATTTAAATCGAGTATTCGATTAGGCCGACATCGATCACCAACCATTGTTGACAGCCATAACGAGGGGCTGATGGATTGATCGGCCGACGCTCTATCTTATCTGTAGACAATTTAATGGCGAAAAATTAGCTATTACAGTCTAGTTTACCAAACCACAGGCGAAAAGAGTTTAAAAGTTATTTAATGCGTTTACACAGAGACATGCGTAATAAAATCGACAATATTTTCTAAACACGTTATTTTTTACCACCTGCACTTTCGGTTTTATAATAGTTAATGTCTGAAAATTTCAGTTCTAATTCCATTTGTTTCATAGTATATTGCGTATGATTCATCGAATATTATTCTATATATAACTTAAACTAGAGAAAATTAGTTAAGATTGCTAAATTGTTACAGTAAAAAGCAGTGCTTTATTTATTGTTGAAGTTGGGTCTCAATTATAACATCCCGAAAGCCACAACTAACCTCCTTTGAATGTTCACTAATTGTTTTATAATCTCAATGAAATACGTCATGTGGATATAGGTGTATTCGCAGTAAATAAAAAAAACAATATCACTTTTTTGATACAATAAAATGTTTTTATGATGGTGTATGTGAAGTATATTTCTATCAAGACTATTTATTAAACTGTCTTTAATACCAGACTAAGAAAATCATTCACAATTAACTAAGTACATATAGAACATTAATAGTTGTTTTATCGATAGCTGTGTAATGTACCTACGCATTTTATAGCTAATCCTATATCTTCTCCGCGTATCTAGTAGTTTCCAATAATAATACGACTATCTTATGCGATGACCCTGGATTATACAAGGATATAGTCTCATGGCTATGCCAAGATGTTAGTTTATCATCTTAATCAAAATCTTGAATACTGCTTAGATTATTTAGCTTATGATCGTCAATTTTGATATCGACAAGAGTAGACTATACTACCGTATTGGACAAAGAGGATGAATATATAAAAGGAGAGTTGTCTGCTTGGTTGAAATATCAACACAAGACACGACTAAAAAACATTTTTTTTGAAATTCACCCCGTAAAGGGTTAACAGTGATACTAAAGTTTTACGAATTAAATTAAATATGAAAGTTTTTTATTGAAAGCCATGAAACACATGTAAAATATTTTTTCGAAAATCATCCCTTAAAAGGGAAAAAGTGGGGTTCAAAAGTTAAAAAGTATAAAACTTAACGCGGGTTAAAAAACCATAGAGTGATTTTAGTTTTAAAAATTAGAATTAGAAAACGCGTGGGCAAGCGAGGTGGACTGACTATTTGACTAGAAACGCGGGATCGCGCATAATGCAGACATG
Organism: Heortia vitessoides; assembly: GCA_020976665.1. Classification (NCBI taxonomy): domain Eukaryota; kingdom Metazoa; phylum Arthropoda; class Insecta; order Lepidoptera; family Crambidae; genus Heortia; species Heortia vitessoides. The sequence goes on from JACJUM010003174.1 coordinate 4,149,085, forward strand.
AAGTACAAAATGTCCAAGTTGTACGTCTTATGTATGATATAATGATTAATACTTTCGTTGCATTTGCCGTATCATAAAATTAAAACAACAATTCATTGTAAAAAAAAAGTTAAATAACTATAACTATTAATAAATACGGCACCGTAAACCGGCAGAGTAGAATAGTACCTCCTACTGCACCCAGTGTCGTAGTAAGAGGCGACTAAGGTGCCAGAACCTACATATGGCGGTATGTCCGAGATAATGCAGCTCAAATGCACTGGACAGAGATGGGCAACAGCATCCCCGTTACGCAAGCTGCACTATGTGGATGCCAACACGCTTACCCAGCGCGGTAATTATGGGCAAATACCTCAGCAGTTTCAATGGCTGATGAGATGATTGATAAACTATGATACGAAATAAAAGAATACATTTGAAGTATGTTATACGAATAGTGCGTAGCGCATTAACGCATTTGAGCCGTGACGGGCAAAGAGGTAAAAAACCTTTCCTGGTTCTAACCAATCTTACATTTTAGGTCGAACAGGTGACTCGTGTATTTGGGAATATATTGGCAAAGGAGTATTCCAGGTGTACTTTCCCATATTTACGTTCAAAAATCATTTTCGCTGCAAGCGTTAAGGTTGCTAAATCTTAAACTATATATAAAGCAGTCTTCCATATTGCCCGTTATCTAAAAAGTAGTTAATGATTGTTAACTCATAAATAAAGCAATATAATAGTAATTGAATCGGACTCGGATCGGATTTTCTCTTCTCTTTAAATAACCGCGCACTTTTGGTATATTCGGTCCAGATAGAAAAGCCACTAGAAAGGGATTTAGTGTCAAATCCAGTTCGGATGTTTAGGGTTTAGTAAATATTCGCGTCTATAATACTTTAATATCTTACCCCGAACATCGGTGAGTATTACCAGCGGTAATACAAGACAATTGGACTGCTACCTTAAAATATAAAATAATTTTCTGTAAAAAAGCTCTATCTAGATGAGACTGGGAATTTGTATAATGATATTATTCGAATGAATCGAATACCAAACAACGAAATAGAATAATTTCGTTCTCATATTTCGTTCTATTTAAAAATATATATATATATATATATATATTTTAATTGATAATTAGGAGGTTGAAATCAAATAAAATTGTACTATTTATTGTCAGTCCTTGGATAATTTGTGACGTATTTAGGAACTAAAAATATCCAAAAGTGGACGCCATGTGTGACACTACGCCAAATCAAAATAAGAAATTTTTTAGTAGAACAAAGTTACAGATTTGTCAATTAAAAAATTGAAGGTGAAGTGTGCAGAGTACATAATACGCAAAACTGATGACTAATGTAGCTTTTAAGAGTGAACAGCACTTATCCGTCTGACTAGATATCAAGATCGCGTTGGTATCATATCACATAAACGAGACCTATTGGATATCTCACGACATTAATTTCCAGTAAAAGAGGTATGTATATTAAAGAGTTATAAAAATGTATAATATTAGACATATAATATTCTCCTGAATTTTATATTTGTTATCGACTCCATTGACTTATAATAAAAAAAAAGTATGTAAAATAACCAATGGGTAAGTTTTTTACATTGGAATTATTATATGCAGTTGTTTAATAAAATTGGCACCCTTGACATTGGATTTCAATGTTCGTAACATTTGTGGCATTAAGCCAAACTAAAACTAACTAACAACTTAAACATCAACCGAAGTCTAACAAAAATCACAAACGTAATCATTATTTGGCGTTCTAACCATAATATGTAAAGATGTGTACTCATGATCATTATCTGCAAAGCAGCAGTAGAAAATCCACTGCTGGAGAGAAAGAAGGATTTTTAAATAGAATTGCCGCGCTGAATTATCATGGTGACAATCGCAGAGCTTAGCTTTGCGACGGGAAAGCCCATAACTTCTCTGTTGCATTAGAACTACAATGTTTTGAATGGATATACCGCCATCTGCCGGTTCAGATATCTTAGTTGCTTTTTACGACACTTACTGCGAATAGAACTATTCTACTCTGCCGGTGGTGGACTAATATCCTCTGGCTGTTATATTAATATTACCTATACAAGTATACCTAAAAACGATTCTAATATTTTGAATATATTTCCGATAAGGGATAGAAGTAATGAAATCTAATGAAGACCCCACTTCTCACAATCCTGACAGAAGGTATACTAAGGAGATTTATGAAGATATACCGCTAAACTATGGAAAGCTGGGTAGACGAAACAGCCTGAAGACCTTAGCTGAAATGTTGGTAAACAGCTTAATTACAATACTCATGAAACTAAGGGGTTTGGTGTTTTATCTTCAATGACTTTATACATGCTATTTATCATCATACCAGCCATTGGAAGTCCGCTGCTGAACATAAGCTACTCCAAAAAAGGAGGTATTTTTCCCATAATTGCCACGCTGGGCAAGCGTGTTGGCATTGCAGAGCGCAGCTATCGCAACGGAGATGACGCTCCCCTCCCTAAGCTTTTGAGATGCACTGTTTCGGATGGGTATACCGCCATCTGTCGGTTCTGTTACCTCAGTCGCTTCTCACGATACCTGGGAGCAGTGGCTTGTACTATTCTATTCTGCCAGTACCTTACGGTACATAACATGACATGCTATTGATATAATGGTACTCGTATTTACTTATTTTCAAATTTGGATCGTTGTACCTAGTATAACCATAATAATTAGATAGTACCAACTCCATATCCCATTTGAGGTTTTAAACAAAGTCTATTATAAGATAGCTATTATAAAGACCTGATATCAATTAAAATAAATGGTGGTTTGTGGTGAAAAGAAAAAAAACTGCCCTATTTCGCGAAACCCCCAATATGGAACGGGAAAATGGCACGTTTAGTCGGTTTCCTGAAACAAAAAGAATCGATTGAATCTTTTGTTGTTTATAAAAATAATTAACAGGCGCGGTTTCTAAGGAATTTTTCTCATAGGGATTTATTTATGGCTGTATCGAGGGAATACTTTTTAATATGGACACATGTACTTTAGCGATTAATCCTTGAAATGTCGTAGACATTTAATCAAGGATTTGAGAATGTAATCATATTATCTCAAATCATATAATTTATTTTTCATTACCGTCTTGCGGAATTGGAAAATTATTTATCATACTTATTTTCGGCATGTGTTTTTATATTCGCATTTGCTTTATTATGTGTTTCTACATTCGCATTTGCTTGATTATTGGACTTTATATAACAACTTAGTAGTTTATTTAATATTTTTTTGGATAAGAAGACTTTAAACCTTAACGGGAATTCTAAGATAGATACAAATCTTATATAACAAGTTAAATAAACATGTAACATATTGCATAAGGCCCTTTATTATTTAGTGCAAATAAATTTCTATCTCTGTTTTTTTTCTATTTGTTTTTTTTGAGAGCTCTTAAGCATGAAATTTATTTTTTCATCTTTAATATACACTTGTTTAAAAAACTACTTTGACTCATGGTTTTAATCTTCCTTTATTCTGGCAGTTTCTTTAATATCTTCCTTTATAAAGAACCGCAAACACAAAATATAAAGAAATACTATTTTTACGGATAATCATAAATATGATTAATTTAAATTACATTACATATTTACCTAACAAAAACTTATATTATTTAAACCCCTCGTGCTGTCCACCCCGCCCTGTGAGCTACTGTTTCAGATAGATACACTGACAACTGTCTGTTCTCTCTTATAACACCTTGGGTTAAGGGAGGTACTATTCTAATCTGCCGGTACCCCGCAGCCATTTTAATTTTGTGGGTGATAATGCCACTTTTGATTACTGCCCATTGTTCTCGAAGAGAACTTAACTAATTCTTTTGTTCACAAAAATATAGAGTATCTTATTATATCTACTTTTATAAAAGTAAATTGACGCTTGCCAGCATGAATAAAGTCTTTTTAATTGTTTTCTGATTGGAATGGATCTTTTGATACCTTTATAAAAGACCTGCGTTTATACAATACTATTCTTAATTAACGCAATTCAGATACGCCCATTATGTGGCTTTTTATCGAAACCAATTGGAAGGGCTTGGTTCAATGAAGGTTTTTTATTTAGGCTAAGCAATAAAACGTTAAAGTTTTTTTATGTATTTATTTAGGAGTTAACGAAATTATTTTTATTCGAATTTAAGTTTAACAAGCCTACTATCATCTACGATCCGCTTCCATACTAAATTATCTCCACCCTTTACCTGCTTAAGGTATAATTTTCGAACAAATATTTTACACACGAATAACGTACAAGAACAGCAAAGTTTCATACGAACTTTCCACTTGCGTTTTACATCTTTAGGAGGTACATTTTAAATATTATTTCTTAGTGTTCTCCTACATTATAAAAAGAACCCAGCGGCCCTGCGCTAATATATCAATTAGTAAGTCAGCTTTTCCTGTTACACACACACATATATATATTCTGATGTTATCACTATTAACGACATCACATATGTCATCATTTCATAAGAATAAAATTTGCTCAGTAGACACGCAATAATATTTGTTTATGTATGTTTTATTTAATAAATCAGAATCGGGTTATTGAACTAAAATAACAATATTAATGATGAATATTGGTAATGATTCACCTACTTCTACCGCCAAACTGTAGTCATCGCATTTCTGTGTTCATGATTGAAGGATGAGAGAGACAGTGAAATGACTAGGTAATGAGACATAATATCTCCAATTCATGGAGTTGACAATGCGCAATTTTTTTTTGATTAATTATACGTGCGTGGGCTGCGGTGACACTTACTATCTCGCAGACTGTACGCTTGTTTGTCGACCAAATCATTCAAGAATTAATTATTACTTTCATGCCCGTCTCACAGAATCTCTTTTTTTTAATAATTTTGTAAAGTTTATATATATATTTTAGTAACAAAAAATGAACGTCACTATATCCAAACAAAAGAACATCAAAACATTGTTTGAATTAAATATACTTTCAACTTTGTATTCGTCTCATCCCCAACACAGCAGTTAAACTTTATAACCAAATGTCACTGCGAACATTATCAGACACGTGAAAACGTACGCTTCCAATGGTATAACATTGTTCCGAATGGTATAGCGAGATAAACATGTCACCTACCCCGTTAAGCCCGCCACAATTCTCTGAATTACCTGAACACTGCGTGTTTCCAATGATACGACAACAGTGATATTTTAATGCCTATTCGGTTCTACACTCTGCTTTAAATTCAGTAGGTAGACTTTAAAAAGGTTGTCTGCATCGATACCTTATCATCATTTTCATATCAGTCATAGAAAATCCACCGGGGATATAGGCCTTCCCAAAATAAGGGGGACTTAATATTTTGGGGAGCCCACGCCATTAACTATAATTGCCGCGCTGGGCAGGCGTGGTGGCCATCGCAGAGTGCGACGAAGACGTTTTCCGGATGGATATACTGCCACCTGTCGGTTTGTTTCTCCGTTGATAATCAACGGCGTTGGTACCTCTCTCCCATTTACTTTTACCACCAAATAGCAGTGTTCGCATTTTTGTGTTCCGGTTTGTTCCGGTTCTGGTAATTGTGACACGATATCTTTAGTTCACAAGGTTGGCGACACGCTAGTGACATCTTTGTTATGTTACGAGCGTCACGTTTCCGACCAAGCCACCTATATATTTTTTTGCTGACTTCATAATTTGTAAAAACTGGTTTGGAATTGCACACGTAAATGTAAAAGCTCGTACTAGTGTGACAAATAATAATACCAATAAATAAATTATAATGTCAAATACCATATTTGGCATTATAATTTCTAAATATTGTTTGCGTTACAAAGGTTGCACATAAAGCTTTTTGTATAAAATCAACCGATAAGTCATCACAAAAAAACTTTAAAATAAAATAATTTTAAACACGTTAGTTGACAGCTGTCATTCTAAAAAAGCTACATCTATAGGATTATAATTATAGAAAAATATAACTTTGTTTTTTTCGTTTCTATAATGAAACACAACGAGGAGTAAAAAGTGCACGAACTTTTTGCATAATACACATTTTCTATTGGTAGATACGATTACATTAATATATTTTCTAACATTTTTGCTTTCATTACTTTATTACAATAAAACCGGTTTTATTTCTATTCCGGTAACTGCTTTAAGTTAGGTTGCTAATTGGTTATTCTAACTACATTTATAACGATCTGGGTTACATACAATGTTTTCATTTTATAAGCATATTGTTATTTTCGACACGTTAAATTTATTACGCACATTTGACGAAGGTTACTTGGTAAAAAAGGATTACGTAACTTTGACTAGGTACGTGAGAATAATGAGATAAAGCTGCAATAAACAGGCAAATCATATGGATATAATGTATATTCAATACAAAATACATGGACTTTCATTTATATATACGAGGAAAATAAAGCTCAGTTGTATTTATTCTTGTAAACATAAGGCGTAGGAGAGATGTAACCGTACTAAATATATTTTTTTAAGCTGCATAAAGAATTATGATGTGTGCGTTTATCTTTGAGAAACCTAAATTTAAAAATCCAGGATTTATAAGTATTTCTTCATATTCGTCATTATATCAGCTACTACCGTACATGGACATACTCATCCCAAAAGAGAAGGGTTTTTACCTAGAATTGCCACTTTGGCTAGGCGTGGTGGTAATCGCAGAGCGTAGTTTCACGACAGGAATACTGCTGCCCATCCCCGTCCTGTTGCATTTAAGCTATGATATTTCAAGCTGATATATCTATATAGTTTTATGAGACCTGATACAGGGGAGGTACTATTCTACTATCGATGCCCCATGGAAAATAGTGACAAGATAAAAATATAAATCTGTAGCACGATTGCTGTATGATGATCAAAACGTTGACATAAAATGTGAAAACAAGAAATACATCATTTAGATGTCGCTGAGAAGTGTTTATTTTATCTAGGATTCATAGACATTGATTATAAAAGAAATGTATAACATCGCTTTTGAGTAGCTAGGTAATGTAGTTTCATTTCGATCTTCCAAGAATAATAATATCAAAGAGGGATCCTTCATAATAATTACGTCAGAAACGACGCCATGCCAAAACTTCCGAAAACTTTCTCTTTTGCGAAATAAAAGTAGGACGTGCCATCAAATTATTTTTTCTCTTCAAAGTTGACTGACGGAAATATGCATTTAAAGAGGTTAAAAAATATTTTACACCATTAATAAAGCAAAACTAATTCAACAATAAAAAAAAATACTTATATTATATTTAAATACTATTATAAATAATAATTTTATTATATTTAAATACTATTTACTAATGTTTTAATAGCAAAGTTAACAAAGTTAAATGAAAATAATTTTAGCCCTAAATACTAAAATCCATCTAGAAATTCTAAATCTTACGCTAAATGGTTACTTAGCGTTTTGGTCTTTATCTTATACATTCTGAATGCTTTCAGAAAATGGTAAATCACTTTTCACTCATTAATCTAGATTAAATTATACGAAATTTCTGTATTTACTTGTTTACTCGTAAGGTTAATCAATAAGCTATCACAATAGCAAAGTAAAACTCATGTTATTATGGAAATGTACTATAATATTCAATTGTGTTATATGTACGGGTGTTACATACAGGGTACCTTCTCAAACAGTATTTACACAAATATAATCTAGAACATTTATCAGTCAAAATCTCAATAATGTTGTTTCTAGCCAAAATGTATAATTTGTTTATCTGCTTTAAAATAATAATAACTTTTAAATTAAATATCTTTAAAACGGTTTTAGAACGTATTTTAAATAAATAATTAAAGATTTGAAAAATAGTTGCTCAAGGAAACTGAAATATTTCATTTCATACAAGAGGTGAATAAAACGTTTACACAGGTTGAAAATATTATTAATTATATAGTATTAAACATTTGGTAAACAATACAAATTTAGTAATTGCATCCTAATGTTATTAATTATAGCTGAAATTTAATGGAAGAACATTAAGTTTTATCCAAAGTTACACAATGTCTGTTGAGGAACGGTTTCTATTTGATAAAACTTAATTCCCTTGGCTTGGGCATATGTAGAGATCCTCCCGAGATGATGATTCAGGTGATCCTGCAATTCATTTACCTTGTGACCTTGAATTCTCTTTGAGCAATATTAACACTTTGATCTCGAAGTACGGGCGCATTACCATCGACTAATAAGAGTAATTTCCATAGTCTAATCTAAATGGTCCCAGAAATCTATATATAGCGATTGTTTTGAACATTTGAATGAAATTTTGCTATGTAATAATGATTTCAGTAAAATTTCATCGATTACTTGCTGATCAGTTCCCGGAGAGTTCTTTACCTTTCAAAGTTACCAAGTCTTCTCCAGACATAGAGGTGTCGGTCATCTGTGTTGGAGTATAGTCAGCATGTCAGCCATTGAAAGTTAACTGCTGGACATAAGCCTCCCCAAGAAAGGGGGAATTGTGCCTATAATTGCCGCGCTGGGCAAGCGTGTTAGCAATCGCAGAGCGCAGCTTACACGACGGGGAACTGCTGCCCAACCCCGCCCTGTGCATTTGAGCTGCTTGGATGGATATACCACCTCCTGTCGGTTCTGGTACCTTAGTCGCCTCTAACGACACATGTTACAGAGGGAGGATACTGTTCTAATCTACCGGTAACTCATGGTTAACGGAGTATAGTCAATTTTACCAAATTTCCTGTCCATCTACTAAATTTTGTCGGAGTCTAGCAAACTGGAATCTCCGTCGCTGTTGTTGCTGTGTATTAGGTCAGAAGTACTCGCCGAGACCTCCTTGCACGTCGTTCTTTGATTTAGGCAACTTGGAAACTGAAGTGAGTGACTGAACTGTATGTCTAATGAAAGTCTACAATTCTGCTGTTATTGGAATAACCTTGATTCGGTCATTCGGTGATATGCTGTCGGCATTCATGTATAGCGTTTCTGAGTAGCAGTTAGATTAATTGAGCGGCATTCTGTGGTTTGTTAGCTAAGTCATACAAACCGGGGTATCTCTTTTTGTGTGCGGTCATGACACAGGATCGGTAGATGGCAACTTTTATAGAACATCCTTCTTCCCTCGAAGTTATAATTCGTTTTGTCTCTTAGCTTTTTTGTAATTATCACTTTCTTTGGAAAAAAATATTTTGAAACGTTAAAATTTCCTAAGTCGGATTTCCAAATGAGGGTGGGTTTGATCTTCTTATTATAACGGAAAACCAATTTAGTTACTTTGCTTAGTATACATTATATTTTAAAGTAAAAAAAAAATTAAAAATATATAAAAAATTAAATATAATATCATACCCAAAAAGATTTAATATTTTAGTGTTCGTTAACTTTTTTTAGTGTCTTCATTAAATATTTAAGAAACGGAAAGAGCGCGTTGATTGTGGCTCGCGAATCATGTTACCTATGTGTGCTATATTTCAAAAGCAGTCAGAAATAATAAGAAATAACAAATATTTTTTAATACATAGTTGACGTTCTAATAATGATACCAATTCTGAGTAACTCAATTTTAAGTACAGTTTTAAAATTAATTCTGTATTATAGAAATATAACTTGTTAAATTTATAATCTGCGAATACCAAATCCTTTACTTTTCAAAATATATTTTTATAAAAAATCTGTGATTTGAAAAATATCACTTTAACTTCAACTAAAAATTACTTTAACTTAAAAGTGGATTCGAAATCTTAACAAAAACCTATATTTTTGTATTTTTTGCCGATGCTTTCCTGGGTTTACTATGAAGGGTTTACTGGCAGATATATAACGTTTTTAAAAGTAGCTTAAAACTTTTTTTAAAAAAAAAAACTATTTATATAGGCATATGAAATGAAATGCCCACAATATTGTGAACCAAATCCACAAAATGATGGACAAAATGTGATTACAATAGGGTCGTGTCTATATAAGCTACCGTCGCATTTATCAAGTTGTTGTTCTGAAGACTATATTGAGTTTTGTGTATCGTGCGTATAAAATCTTTTATAACAAAGTCATAATAAACTCTTTACAAGTTTTATATTCAGGCTAATTTTACTATAACTTTCTTCAATTTACTTACGACATCATATTATTCAACTTAGAAATTTAAATACTAGTACAGCAGAAAACTAAAGCAAATTTTATAACAATAAGCATTTTATGATATGAAACCATTTTTTTTATTGCAGTACCAACCTTTACCCGTTTCTGCGGCTTCCAATTTATATCGCGTTCACGAAAACTTTACCAGGATCATAAATTACCGAACTATTGTTCAATATGTCTGCATACTAAATATCATCGATATCAGTCAAACTTAAGAAGTTAAATCGTACCAACATACAGACATATAGACAAAATTTCGTAATAATAATAGTAGTTTATTCATCCTCATATAGCTGTAGATATATGGCATTAGAATAATGGTTAATATTATTTCAAAAATGAAATAATAAAGCAGCATTACAGGATAACATTACGCACAGTATTAAGCATCTTAAGACATGTTACTCAAGACACTATAAATAAACCGTACTTAAAAGTAAGACCAACTATAAGCCCTGTTCATGGTTATATATATTACTATTGCTGTGTCGTTCCGTAAATGTGAACTAAGCCTTAGTCTATCCCAGATATTGTTACAGTTCACCGCCTCTCTATTACGTTCTTATTACGCACTGCCTAGATAGAATTCCTGTGGGACTCTATCTTCGAAGCGATGACCAGAGAACGTAATGGCAACTACTAACCTTTCCCCTTGATTGAATCGGGTCTAGGAACATTGTTATTTGAAGTTACTGTTCTGGTTATCTGCTTAGCCGTTAGTTTAATCTAAAAGAGAAATTAGTTGATTTGGTTTTATTTCGCGACCATTTTATTAAGTAAAACAAATGAAGAATAAACCTGTCTTCTCAGTTTTCTGAAACATGGTCAATCTGAAAACTTGTGCTTTGCTTCTTGAGTAAAGATAACAATGATTTTGTGTGATTTTAAAATTCTGAATTTAATATAAAAGATAATATTAAATATGGCCAATATCTGAATTTTATGATGCCGGTCGATATGTTTTAATAATCTAAATAAAAAGTATTTATTGTCTTGAATATAAAACTGTAACTATATTGTATAATAAATAAATTACATACAACATTAATTGAAATCTATATATATAAAAGGGGAAGCTGACTGACTAACAGGGCCTAAACTATAAGGATTAGAAACTTGAAATTTTGCTCAAGAGTTCTATTTATAGCGTAGAGGAGCACTAAGAAAAAATAATTGAAAGTTCATTCCTTAAAGGATACCCGCTTAGGGGATGAACGTTAATTTTTATTAGTAAAGGTAACAGGGGTATAAATTTAGTATGAATCTTAGCTGATTTTGTAGTTAGATACTATTAGAGTATATTTTCGTTGGTTTCTCCTTAAAATTGAAGCCTGTGTGCGATTACTCGAGTCTATAAGCAATTATAACCTAATCATCATAATACGGTGAACAGTATATACTGAATAGTAGTATGGTATACAAATAAAGAGTGGTATAATGTTCACTGCTGGACAAATACCTCCCCAAGAAAGTGGGAATTTCACCCATAATTGCTGCGCTGCGCAGAAATAGAAGTAATCGTGTCTTGGGGATAGAAATGTTGCTGCACAGTCTCCCGCTGTTGCATTTGAGGTACTCTAGATGTTTTAGATGGATATACCGCCATTTTTCGACAGAAAACTAAACAGTGGAAAAGTTCAAATTGTTTCAGCTTCAAGCTTCAGACAATATTCAGATTATTCATTTATTGATTTTGATAAGTATCTAATATATATAAATGAACTTATAAAACAACATTAAACAACATTCACGTCCTACAAATTGTAACAATAATTCCCATTCAAAACTCGATTTCACTTTATTACAACCAAAAAACACGTTGATGTTTGATTTATGTCCAGAACAGACCCGTCCATTTCTAATCTATTTCGCTTCAAAAGGTTAAACGGTTTTTTATTTGTTTGAATGACATCTCCATTATACATTGTAATTGTTAAAATTTGGCCGGGAGAATTGTTTTTACTGCGTTTACAGATAAAATTGTACGTCAATAGTATTTACTAAGGGCTTTCATAATTAAAAAAAAAGAGGAAACCATATTGAACCATTTTGTTGCTTACACATTTCTCACTCGCAGGTGCAGATGCCAATATTTAATACCAAGAGACGTTAAAGAATCGTGGGTCATCAGTTTCGTAAGAAGCGACTACGGTACTTGAACTGAGACGTTGCGGTATACCCACTCGATGCAGCGTAATAACAGGGCGGGGATAGGCAGCATAAATCCTGCCGTGAAGCTTCTACCTGCGATTGACACTACGCCTACCCAGTACGACAATTATGTGCTATATCATCACTTTCTTGGGCAGCCTGAGTTCAGTAGTAGACGTTCTGCTGCTGCAATGATAATGATAAAATAATCACTGCAATAAAATATTAATTTTCATATAAAAATTCGTTAGCTAGAATCATACAATTTAGCAAGAAGTTCTATGATTCGTCTGTTCTGAGATGTTCATAACACAAGTGTTTTAAGAGACTTACCGTTAAGACAGGTATTAGATATAATTATACCATATTATTTAGACTGTTAAAACTGGTATTAAAATATCTTTATTTAAGGTATTTACAAAAACTTTTTTTTATTAGTTTATCTTTGATTTTTATTTTATCTACTAAGTTTCATATAACCACATATTTGTTTAGTTTCAATAATAATTTGTGTATGTTCCAATTCTGGTATTAAAATAATAAACTCCTATGAAACTTATTAAACTCTTATAATTACATTTGAGAAGCACATCATAAAAATGCCTAAAGCGTTTATCTTGCAAATACAGATGACTGTACATACTTCATTAAGAACTTCATTCGTTATTCCAAAGACGGCTCGTCTTAATTTAAAGCGAAGAGAGGCATGCAAGCTTGAAACGAAGGCACGACGACATCACGCCTCGGTACTTCAGAATGAATTCCACCACAAGGTTGCTCGGGTAACGCATAGGTATTAATATTTAAAAAAGGTATTTTTAAATTCATCAAGCGACCTTTCAAGGGAATTCGTAGATGTTTGAGATGTGTAAGATGAAATAAAATCTTTTGAGATTGACTAGAAAAATAAATCTACTTATCTCAGACGTCAGGTATTATAACATAACAGTGAAGTGTTGATATTTCTCACGCAATTAACTAAACTACTTTTAGAACACCTCTCATACATTTATCGTTTTGCAAATAACATGCAACGAATTGACCGATTTACATATGTCCATGCATCTAGTTATCTTGGCGTGAACCTATTTGAGATCCCGCTGCCTGAATCTATTTGCTTTGAAATTGACGTATGGTTTGCTGCATACCATTCGCATATTTAACACGTTCGCTTTTGTGTATGTGCCAAAACAATTTGCATTAGTGATTCCAGATTATAGATGATCAGATTATACTAATATTAGTCACTGTAACAATTACTTTTTACAATTGTACGTTTTTATTTAATACGAATATTAGAAACACAAAAATTCAAATTAATATTTAAACAGACGTTCATCAGTAACTAGCCGCGCCCCGTCTATCCCCCGTCTATTAAGTTAACCCAAAGGGATAATTATCGAAAACATATTTTATACGTAATGACGACCTTTAATAAAACACCTTTGTACTGTTTTTTTTTTATTGGAACAACTTGAATAACAGCAGTTTTATATTAACTTTACACTCCCGTCATAACACTCATTCTGAGTCATTTAAAAAAAAATTAGTACTACATTACTACATTATAAATAGAACCGGTGCAAAATTTTAAGTTTCTAACACTTAAAGTTTAGGCCCTGCGTTGATATGTCAGTCAGTCCTTTTATTCTATATATATATATATTCTATATATATATATATATATGTATATAAAGGATTATAGGATATAGGATTATATATATATGATATACATTTATATATCTGATATATATATAAGTCCTCCTTTTGTATTTATAGATATGTACATCTCAAAATTAATACCAATTTAATAAACGTAAAAGATTGGCTTTACTATTTTGTAAATACATCCCCAGAACAATAACTACTAGCTGAAACGTTGCATATATACCTTTAGATTTATAACAGCAGTCTTTAAATTTATGTTCACAACTTTTATAAATATCCTAGAACTGAAATAAATATTTTATGATCACATTTTATTAATAATCATCTTGATGTCATTTATACAGCCTCTTATACGTAGGTACGTAGTCGAATTCAAAATCCCTTGCTAGTAGTTTAATATTATATTTTATTAAGATATACACACATAAATAAAGTTGAATGTACTAACACTTCGAATAACAATTTGAAGCCTTAAAGTTAAACTCTTATTACATTACATGTCGTGACATATCCGTATACCACATAAAACGAGATGAACAACAGATAAAATACCAACGACATAAGAATTTCGAATATTAAAAATGACTTCAACACACGTATGTTGTAAAGGGGAATCTTAAATTAGCCGACGTAAACAATTAATTACGTATAACCAAACACAAGACCACTTTTCTCGGCAGACTACGCACTCCTACTTCAAAGCATTCGTAAGGGTGCTTCTCTATGCCTCGGTTTAAAGTCTAAAGAGGCGTATGAATTTGAAACGAAGCATCTCACGCCGGGACTTGTAAAAGAGTTTTTGTGAATTTTCACAAGTAGAGTACTATAGGGCACAGACATATGTCCTAATCATTGAAATTGTATAAAAAATATATTTCCCTTCAATCTGTTATTATATTAAAAGAACAAATTTTAAAATCAGTAAATCAGCAATACTCACAGGAACTGAAATAAAATACTGAATATTTTAATTATTTGGTAGGTCAAAAATAATAAATAGTATCAAATACAAAGTTATTGAATTTCTATATTCTTGCAAGTAAAGCTGCGTGTAGGCTGTTAAGCTTATTAAATAAGGTACAAAGATACAATAAAAGTTATGATAATAGTTTAATGTTTTTTCCTTTTCAGTGGATTTCTAGAGATAGAATTAACATTGATAACAGATGCTTGCCTATTGTACCCTTCCTTTTAGTCACTGGTTGCTCTTATTTCGTACTGTTAAGCTTACTTTTAAAAAATCTACTACTACTACCCACCTACTAAACTACCAATCAAATAATTAAAATATTCCATATTTTATTTCAGTTCCTGTGAGTATTTTAGAGACAAAATAAAAACGATTTCCAATTAACAATAGTCATGCTTTAGCATATAAAAGATTATTAACTTTTCCATTCTCCAATCTTACCTTTCTATAGAAACAGATTTAATTTGAAAATTGTAAAGGCAAAAAGGGGTTCATTTGCTTCCGATAAGCTTTGATTGTTTTTTCGTAGTTTTCTGTCGACGTCTGTGGGTTCACGTTTAAGCGGCTCTACCTGGGCTTGGCCCGATGCCAGCGTTCCGGCACCACTATTAATATTAGCTCGCATTAAAATCTGAAGAATGCCTTTAATCTCGACATTGACAATTTTAGTTACCGGATTTGTTTTAGGACAAGATAGAAAAATCATCGGAAATATCCGTAACAAAGAGAATTTATATATACTTGTAATATTTTACAGTTGATCTTTGGTTGACATGAATATTATGAAAGTTATGGATGTTAAGAAGTTGCTCAAAATTATAGTTTAGATAAAAAACATAATAATTACGAGTTAGATTGTTTATGATAATTTATGATAAATCAGTATAAATCAGCATTATTACCAAACAATCAAAAAATTAATTATTGCTATAATGCAATAAGATTGCATTCCAAATTTTTACATGTGTGTCATACATATGTTTCGTTATTTTTCAAAGTCAAAATCAACGATAAAATATTTTTATTTATATAGACCTATAATAGACAATTTCAAATCATCAAACAAACATCATTTTATTTATAAATATAGACGTATTAGTTATAATTAATAATTCAAATGGCCAATAACAGTGTTGACCATATGATGGAGTTGAAATTAAGTTTACTAAGCACAAGTAACCAAAAAACTAGTGGTAATAAAAGTTTACTTAAGATCTTTAGTAGCTTTAGAATTATATTCATTGTTTCATCCTACTCAAGAAACTCAACTACATTGAGCAGTGCAATTTGTTTTCGCACCTAACTATGATTACAATGGCATTTGTAACAGCAAATTCCAAAAACATCGTATATATGGTCTAGAAAATAGTTACCTCAATTTGGCAATTTGCCAGCGCCCCGGCCAGACCACAAGAGGTAGCCCGCAACAAAAGCACATGTATTTCTGCACTCTGCTCTATACCCGAGCATAACATACCACAGCGATTTAAAGCCATGGTCTCTTACATACGCTGAAATATTCAACATCAAGTTTTTATTCAGTTTTTCATACTACTTGGTGTAAAGGAGTAAATAAAATGTTTAGTTCTCTATGAAATTAAGAGAGAATAAATCGTATCCTAATCTTGTCTTTATTATTTTACTTACTTTAGAGGTGTTAAACATTGAAAAATGCAGTCTTTTTAATCTTTTCTATATTTACTTGCCAGGGAACATTACTGCTGTGCTTCCAAGACTCTATTAGATTTTTTGTGCTGAAAAATCAGCACTCTATCAAACCCCTTTAATATTGCAAATAAATAATTATCTACAATATTAAAACACCTATAAATACTCCAAAGTCAGACTTGTGCCAAAGTTTAAAGCAATTCATCATCCTCACTGCAGCTATTGGAAGTCCATTGCTAGACGTAGGCCTCCCCAAGAAAGGGGGAATCTTGTCCATAATTGCCGCGCTGGGCAAGCATGTTAGCAGTCGCAGAGCGCAGCTTTCACTGTGTTGCTGCCTATTCTCACCTTCTGCATTTTGCTACATCGTTTCTACTTTTGTATTTTCTAGTACTAAAGCAGATACTATTCTTCTCTGCTAGTACCACTCGGCTTGAAAAAACAACAAAATTAATTAACAACAAAATACTGATCATTAAAATTAAAGCCGGTAGTCCTGAAGCCTGGGGCAAGTTAATTTTTTTAGTAAATATTAAATATATAAATTAATTCATACAACTTTTCATATATTAACCTGACTCCGAGATAAGTAACTTAAAGCAATTGTGTTACGGATATCAAACAACAAATGAATTACAAATATGATACTTAGATACATAATTATATCATACAGACAATAGAAAAGTACAAATATTAATTGTTTCGCTTTGCGTGGGGATTCACGATCTTTGGCGCACAAGATATCATCACTATATATAAATTACTTGCTTGACATTTGTTCCAAATGTTATTGCAACACTAAATCTATGGCCTTTGTACACATGAACACTAACAGCCACTTATTCACAAAAATAGCCTCATAAATAAAAATAGCCGATAAAATGTAACAGTGCCCCTATATCGAAGAATATGTTTGACATTGTATATATGAACATTGACGAGTAAAGTCTTATGGAAATTAGGTATTTTAATAATTACCACTTACTACGATTTCCTGCGCTATCATTCGCATGCTATAAGTAGTCTTTTTTTTGCACGTACACGAATCCTTACCGCTATTGGAAATTTGCACGACGTACGCTTCCCCAAGAAAGTGGGAATTTTGCACATTATTGCCGCGCTGGGCAAGCGTGTTGGCAATGGCAGAGCGCAGCTTTCGCGACGGGAATGCTGCTACACTGTCTGGATCGAATATACCGCCATCTGTCGGTTCTGTTGCCTAAGTCGCCTGTTACGACACCCGGTACATAGGGAGGTACTATTCTACTCTGCTGGTACCTCACAGTACACACGTACATTAAACTTTTTATAATATCGTGGGTCTAAACGTCCTGTTGTAACTTTATACGGTAATTACTCAAGAATTTTAGTATTGAGAAAAATATTTAAAACATCAAATTTTTTTCATTAAGAATACTCACTGGCATTTTTATCATTTATTTTTCTCTATGCGTTTAAAAAAAGTTTACTTCTTAATGTAATGTGAATCATTAACTTAATTTAATCCCAATGCAATGAATTTATTTTTCAAATTCGATTCTTCTAATATCTAAGTTTTTAGATTGTTTCAGCTTTCTCTCAAATACTTCTGATGAGTTTAATATAACTTATAACATTATATTATTATTCATTCATCAAAATAACTATGTACTGTGAAAAACTAACTAATATACAACATATTAGTTACTTATACACGCTGGAACAGCTGTATAAATATTCTGGAGTAACACATTGGCCACTTTTATTTCGAAATCGAGTTTCCGTAGGTTAGATCTTAATTTTGTAACTTTTTTGTTTTTTATGGAATCGGCACGGATTTTTGCAAATTAAGCTGCCAGAGAGAGATCGTTTTTTTTCGTACTAACAACTTCCGGCCACTTTTATCCCGAAAATCATAATTGGTTACTAGTAACGAATCATATGAAAGGATAGCCGATCCTCAAACATTTTCATTTACACTTCAATCTAGTTCTAATTTCAAAGTTCACTTTATAGTGTCCACAGTATGAAGATGATTGCATTGTGCCGACATACTTTCGTCCCCAGCTTGAAGGATCTAATGGTCAACACGAGAGGCGTGTCAGATTTCACGGGTCATTACCGCTAGTGAAAAATAACTTTCCTTCTTTTGTTGTAAGAAGAGAGAGTTTTGTAGCGTCATACTTAAGAAGCAGTTAAGTTTGAAGGCATGATTATTGTATTTAAGGGGTTCATTGTATATTATTTATAAACTATTAGATCTTATATTAAAATGTAGTAATAAAAATATTCATCATTATCATATCAACTAGACGTCCACTGCTGGATATAGGCCTCTTCAAGTGATTTCCAATAGGACCGATTGTATGCGGCCTGTAAAAATATCAAATACTTGACAACTTTACAAATGAAAATTTTCAAATCAATAAGTACAGACATCAGGAATTCTTACTTTAAGAAAAATAATTGCTAAACGTCCCTGCGTGCAAAATATGAGTTACATTCCGACTTCCTTTGCAGCGGAAATAAAAAAAAGATGCTCCATTTCTTCAGTTTGTGATTGTTTTATAAACGTATAAAAATACTAGAGGAATCCACATAAAATTCTTTGTATTAATGTCTGTAGAAAACTAATAAAGAATTCAAGAAACATTGTCACATATTGATTGATTCGTTAAAGAGATATAATTATTATTTTTATAAGCAACCATAAAAAAACTATTCTGCTTTTTTTAGGAAACATCTTCAGTTTTCTTCGACCCTTATAATATAATTAAACATTATTTATTTTATGTAAGATTTAACCTATGTATAAATATTTATGTAATTACTATAATATTTCATAAGAGTTATATGGCAGGTCTAAAGCAGAGAACAGAAGGTAAATATCACACATAAGGATTCAAATAAGATTAAAATGTGTCAATAAATATTAAGAGCTTATAAAAAATGAAATAATTTGGGATTATCAAAAAATGCCTCTAAAAGTCGACAATAGTTATAAATGTTTACGAAATTAATTGAGGAAAACAGACCTGATCTTATTCGTGCATTTAGATTTTATTTGTGGTGGTAAGAATACCTTCACGCTATCTAAGCACTTCTTTGCTAGTTGGTTTTATTTATAGCTAGCTGTGCCCGCGACTTCTTACTTCGACTTTAGGCAGCACATTATCTTTCAAAAGACGAAATTCTACCCAGCGCACGCAACGAAAGCTCTGAAAACGCAGATTTCTTACGAGTTCTTGCCACATTTTTTATTGATACACCGCTCTTAATAGTCGTAGCGTGATATTATTTAGCTCAAGTTACTCCTTATTATATCAGATAACTACTAGTAAAATTACCATCAAAATCAGCCTAGCAGATATTATCTCAAACAAACAGACACATAATTTTGAAATATGTGCATTAAAAAGCAGTTATTTTAATATAATAAACAGACACTCCAATTTTATTTATATGTATTGAGTGTTGTTGTATTGATTGTAATTTTCGCGTCCAGTTTTACCAAAGGTACTTGTGTGGTTATCCGTGTGTCTCTATCTTTGTATACGATAGTTCGTTCGACCATAACTGATACAGACATTTAGGTACGCTTCGGACATACCTGTGGTTTGGTTAAAAATAGAACTTACATGTGCAAATTGTAAATATAGTTGTTGACCCAATAATCATTGTCCTGTCTACGTACATCATAAATATGCTACAATACATCGACAATTAAACTAAATTAATTATCTTTCAAGATAGATCAAGCAATACACAGTAAGCTTAGAAAGTAGTGGTTTAAAAGTTCGTCTAGGACAAATACGGTTACACTTATTTTATACATATCTTATCTTGTGCGCCAAGGGTCGTGGGTTTGTTTCTCACCCAGAGCAAATATTTATATTATAATATTTGAGTTTATTCTGTATGTAGGTGTTAAATATATGTATTTAAGTAGTATATTTGTGATTCCTTTGTTGTCTAGCGTCCGTAACACAAGTGCTTCAAGCGACTTTTTATACACGCTCGTTTATTCTTAGTACTTCTGACCTGGCCCTTTACTTCCGCTCTATATATTTGTACAGTGATTCTACTTTCATCTATCCTTTTTACAAGTCCAAACCGTTCCTTTCTCAATTGTTGTCACAATATTATCTTTAATACCACATTGATACCTACCTTTTATCACACTATTCTTTAATCTATCTCTCAAACTCATACCTCTCTCTAAGTGCTCTCATTTTAACAGCACTTATTATATTCTATTTATATTATATATTTATATACTTTTTCTGCCATACACAGCATTCATTACCAGTCAGTGTTGGAACCTCTATGAACAGCCAGTAGACAAATTTTGGCTGTCCATAAAAGCATGTAAGGCTCTAGGTAGAACACTGCCCAGATACCCAAACTCTTTCATTTGTTCAACTTTCATGTCATCGATCACAATTTCATAATTTGTCTTACTTTTTTACTTTTCAATCACCATTAATTTCGTCATAAAATTTTTATCCTAAATAATATGTTTACTTGAAATAATGGTTACATTGTCAAGAAAACATGTTGTTCCGTATTTATTCGTTCAGAGGATTTTTACCATGCTTGGCACAAGTCGCTGGGAGCGTACGTTAAGAGGATTGACTATCTGCACCACCCATCTTTGCTCTGTTAAATTTAAACCGTAATATTTCAGGTAGATATGAAATCGCGTTAGTCACCATATCATTTGAATGCCGTACCTCAGCCACACTTTCAAACATCTGGAACAGAGGACGGAGGTTTGCTCGAAATTTGACAAGAACAAATGTATAAGTAACTTTCTTCCTTCCTTATACCACCGAAAACTCCTTATTATTCGTAAGTAAAGCCACAGGCAATGATTTGTTAAAATAATTGACCATCGTGGAAGAATGCCAGATTCCAGTGAAATATTCTGTGAATAGAATATCAACCGGAAATATTGGAGCAAAATTATTTCGAAAAAGAATTATTAGAATTATTACAACACCCATTCTAGACGACAAAGGGAATAAATGAACCCGTATTTTAGATTTTGGTATTTTATTAATGTATAGTATTTTTATGTTTAATTTAGGTAAATTTTCTTATTAGCTAAGATTATTTTAATTCTATTCAAAAGTATAGAGACACTGAATATAGTTTAAAAAAATCCTCCCACTTTACAAATTATATATATGCACGTTACTATATCTATTAAAATTTTACCGCAAATATAACGACAAACCGTCAATTCTATACTTCATATCATTGTGTGTCCGTTTTTTATTTGCTATATATCTTTTAATACATTTATGTAATATTTTTTATTTGTTAAACTATAAAAGTTATTGTTTCTGAAAAGTAAAGTAAAATTTAATATTTTTAAAACAAAAAATACAGGTTTTGGTTTTGTATGAGAGATTTTACTTGTACTGTATTTTACAGAAAATTGTAACAAACAATAGCTTAGAACTTAAAATGGTTGTAATTTTATATATGATGCAATGTCAACCGACATTTTCGTATATTATATTTTACACTTTAGCGTATATAAGAATATGTTATTATATTACTACAATATAATACATATATATGTCGCAGTCATCTAGTTAAGTTTCGTATTTGATTGTCGCCATTCAATAAACGCGCAAGTTATTTAATCAAATAGGAGATTCAACCAGATAACTGCGACAAACACATATATATAATAACATATTTTCACAGGGAGTTTTAAACAAGTAAGAGTATACAAAAAATGTATTCAAACTATTCTTTACTTTTAAATTGTATGATCAAATCCCACGTTGAAAACCTAGGCACAAGGCCAATTAAATGAATGTTCCAGATCTACAATCCCGTGGTGAGTGCTAACGAACCGACAGTGAATCCCGGCTTGCCTCAACAGATTTAAAGTCATTTATGCGATTAAATTTGCCATAAACAATTGTATACTCTCGTAAGAGTCATGCATGTATGACTCTTACGTTGTGCCCACGTTATGCAATTACGTAAATTATGATATCCGTCATTGACGTGCAGATTTCCGGGTTTAGGAGGTTATCTGCATTGGAACCACACTCTTATCTAGTTCCGGTTTGAAGGGTGAGATAGGTAGTGAAACTAACCAATAACTTCAAGTCATAAGGTCAGGAACGCGCTAATGATATCCTTGTAATCACGAGTATCTATAAACTGCTGTGACGCTTACTATCATGCGGACCGTGTGCTTGTTTGTTGACTTAGTCATATAAAAACAAGTTTATCTTCATTTGGCTTTGCTACATCAAACTATTAGGAACTAAAAAAAGCAATCATAGTAAGTAATGTCAAAATGCTTACATCATTACTTTGTAGTCGTGTCATCGTCGTAATTAATTGTCGTTTAGAAATAAAATTAATGGAATTTCTATGAAATACCTTAAATATACACAAAGGTAATTGGTGAAATTTCCAATACAATTTGTTGAGTATGTTAAAAAAAGTATGTTCCAAATTTACTAGCATTTGTTTTTTTTAATAATTAAAAAAGAAATCTCTATATTGCTATTTGCATCGCTATCGCTTATTGCAAGAATTATTAGGCATAAAAAATCAGCTTCCCGCCGGCATCTTTGTCTGTAAGGTCTCTGCTTTATACCTCACCCTTAAGGAGCTTTTTTTAAACTGAAAAGAAGTATTGTAATTGTATTGATTCCATAAAATAAAAAAAGCCAATCTCACAGGAACATATAAACTTAACATATTTACTCTACTGAACTTCATAATAATCCCAGTGCCAAATTTTTTCCAGATCTGTTCAGGCTCTCCAGCGCAAAAGAGTATCAAACACACATCCAGACATCCATACTCACAAACTTTTGCCTTTATAATATCAGTAAGAATTTGAACGAATATTAAGATTGTATTATTAATATTCATTAGTGTTCTTCTTTCAAATTTAAAAACTTTAAATCACTCTTGCAAAATAACGATCTTTAAATCTAAATTAACTGCGTTAATGCGTAAAAAACACACTATTAAAAATTATTAGGAATATAATACGAGACCAATATAACGAGCATCACTAGCTAACAAGCAGTTTGCAGTGACACTAAAGATTACTATTAATTGTTTAAGACAAGGGAATTAACATGAATGTAGAAATTACACACTATAACGATGGTGGATAATGAGCCGCTTGTGGGAGCGGGCTCAGCTTACCAGAGATTTGGGGCCCGTTTCTCACAATATCTGATATGGCTGAGGAAACACGTCACCGCACCCTAACGAGCGAATATAGGCGTACCGAGTTCAATACATGACAGGTTATGCGCACTTCAAAGATAACTGCTGTGCGGTAAATTGGAGTTCAACATTAATTCCTCGATTTGGCTTCCAGCTATATAGTATATTCAATTAGAGAGAGAGAGAGAGCAGCTTTACTTATTCGAACTCATTATTAGCCTAGATAAATAAATAGCTTTTTCTTCAAATGTTTAGTAATCTATATTGAATGGCACTCCTATTTAAAGGGAAATATCAAATTTCAAAAACGCCTTTTCTTTATATACATAGGTTTCGAGGTCAATTAGAGAAGAATATTTTCATTTCTCTGTTAAACCGAACAAAATAATTCCTAACAAAATCTATCAAATCAACAAACAAAGAAAATGTATAATAAAAATAAGACGTATTAATAAAGAGGAATTTTTTGATTATATGTGCTTTTTTATTTTCATACCAAAGAATACCAACATACTAAATGTCATGTCTATTAGTTAGAACAATTGTCACCGTACTTTAATAAAGTTAATATTAACTAGACATATGTCTATGTAAAAATATCCACATAAAAATCTGCTCTGAAAGTATCTACAGATTAATAAGATAAGACAATATTAGGTAGGTATATATAAAATATTTTTAAAACAGAGACGAAAGTAAATAACTTGAGAAATGATATCCACTAGATCAACTGTATAGTAACCATTGAGTTACAAAACTTAAATTTCTAATTAAGAAGATGACTTCAGCCATTCCTAACACAGAATCATAATAAGATAAGATATCTTATAATCATATTTAAGCTTATTAATTAGAAGATTTAGCAATGAATACATAGGAATGTTCTAATTACATACTACAATGATGGGTTTTAATAAACCGCTTATGAACCAGGATTTGCTTACCAAAGGTTTAATGGGCCCCGAAACTTTAATATCGCTTATTAGGAAAATGTGTCTGTACCTTAATAACCTTTTAGAGTTAAGTTTATTGATAATGTTACTCACATTGAATGCGTAAGAGGAAAGACAATTATTATGTTGCATTTTTTTATTAGACCACGTCCCGTATAAAGATATAAGTATAAAGAAACAAGAATACGGTACGCGTGATAGCGTCATTGCAGCCAATACACGCTATCGAAACACGTTAGCAATCTTGTAACTTGAAGATCTTATGTCATGTTACCCAGTAATTTAGCTGCCTCTCTAGCTCTTTAAGGCGGAACATAGCAATACATATACTAGCAGTGTTTAGAGATAGAAATAGGCAAGAGTGAAATAGCATTGCAGTCGGCCTTTTGTATGAGGTCTACTTCATGTAGAGTTATCTAGAGCAAATTTGTATATGTTAGAGTCAATATTAAATAAATAAGAAATAATATGCAGCGATCGATCATTTAAAGTTCATACATTCCCTGCATTAATTGATGTTGAGAATTAATTATTTTAAAAGTCTTTCAGAAATATTTCTTTATAATGAACCTTCAAAATGCTCTTGATATAATTTCACTCAACGCTCAATACAATGAAGTTGAACAGCTGGGGGAAAGAGGTAATTAATATAAATGTTCCAATTAAGCAACGCCACTGGCTCCAACCAGCTCGGCTTACTAGAGATTTGGAGCCATCTTTTGAAAGCTAAACCTCTGATATTGCTTGAAAACCGACTGCGGTATCCTAACAAACATTATTCATTGTATAAAATTATATACAAAACGCAAGAGACGTCAAAAAGAAATATCAAGTAGAAAATTTTATTGTTTCAATTCTGCAGTTATTTACTTAAATTTATACTAAGTAATCATTATTCTGCATTTGAATATATCTAATTATCATTTTCTTTGAGCATGCTTTCTTCCAAGATGTATATAAATGCTAGTACATGATGGCAGCGAATTATCAGAAAGAGAGCAAAGATAAGCAATGGGTGGGGATAGACAGTCGAATCGTCTACGTCTGCCAAAAAAAAATTAAGTAAAGGTATTCTCTATACTAATAGAGTTATCTTAGATCATATGCCCGGGAGTGGACGTTCTAGGATTTATATAACTTATGATTTTCTTAACATTTTTTCTACTCCTCATTCGGTACCAATTGCTCAAAAGTAAGCTAACGGTTAAGTACAAAGACTTATTTGAATCGGTCCATTCTCTCTGGTCTCTTTTGAATACCCCGAACTATGTTCAGTTGGTGAATAACTCGCATTCAGAATGATTGAATGAATTCGGTACTAAGATTTCAAGCGATTTATACGAATTTTAGCGGTACAAATCGGATGCTCATCCAAACTCTATTTGGTGAAATCTCGCCGGGAAAAATATGCGAGGCTAATCATAACTATCCAGCCGCCTGGAGTTAGTTTCAAACTTACCTACGTTGTTGAGTTGGTGAAAGTAATGGAAGCAAATTCTAGGCTATGCATCAGAGTTGTTTGTTTACTCGCCATCGTAGAACCCGCTAATAAGGACTTTAAACATCTTTAACAATAAATGAATTAAGGTCAGGCAAAAGAAGGCAGTTGCCAAATAGGTTTTGATGTATAATTCATACTGATGTTCCGCGAAGGCGGTTAAAGTAATGGGTCGTTTTTAGGGCTATTTCCGTCCAGCAACCTAGTTTAACTTAATACGAGCGGTTTTTCCTGGTCGAGATGAGATATTCCGCGACGCTGGTAAGGAAGAGCTCTTTAAAAATTTGATATCTCATTTACTTTTGATTCGACTTAAGGATATAAAATATGACAGTTAACCACTTCCGGTTATTCTGATACAGTTTTAAATAAATTTTATATTTTGCAAATTACGAGTATAGGGCATTAAAATGTTTGATCGGTAAAATCTAGACTATCACACATTTGGGATCATACATTAAATACTAGCATTCCACTTATTTTAATGTATAATGTGTTATAAATTAAATTAACCCGAGGTATAGACCATATTCATAGACATTTGCCAATAAGAAGCACGTACTACTATCGATCTACCCTTTGATGATGACATTGATAGCATGACGATTCTTACTTTTAACCTCATTGAACGCTTCAATTCTTCTGTTACATAACATGTTACACGTTCCATAATATTTGGTAACAAACGCCAGTCAATGTTTGAAACCTACTATTTTAAACTTGTAATAAAATATAGCAATTTTTGAAAAAAAATATAGCATTCCATTAGATCACTTGTATTTTTCAGTTCTTTGTTCAAGTTATACGTTAAAAACTTTCCACGTTTCTTTATTTATACAGAACTTACTTATCATTTAATTATTTATAAGTTTCTATTATAAATAAATAAATAAATTCTCTCAACATCTCAAACAACAGAGGAATTACAAATATACTACTTATATAAATATATATTTAACACCCAGACACAGAACAAACACAATTATCATCATATAAATATTTGCTCTGAGTGGGAATCGAAGCAACGACCTTTGGCGTACAAGATAGGATCGCGCCATCGGGCCCAGCAGTCAGTCCATTACTATTCTATTTCTCTTTTTTTCATGCACGCATTTCAAATATCATTTCCTTTTATCGTATCCAGGGTGCATATATTTGGGGCATTATACAAAACTTGTAGTAATACCTGGGTACAATAAAGTATTTTAATGCCCATAACTCAATCCGTTTATTGTTACCAGTAACGTCGAACTCTCGTTGAAAATTGGTACAACATTTTCTTTGTCAGAGCTTTAAATCGTCAGGGTACTTGACGTGAATTAGCTTTAACGCCAAGACTTCTTTACGCTAATTTCAAGGTAATAATGCTAATTTTAAGGTAATCCTGAAAATGTAGAACGGTGATAAAGGCGTTAAATTATATTTAGGATAATAAATGTTTAGCTATCTGAAGCTGGTACATTTGGTTTTCCCCTCAATCAACATAAACCCACTTAGTTTCGTTATTCACAATTCGCACTTAGTGCAATAGGGTCAATGAAATCACTGTAATCTGCGCCATCGGGCCCGTCCGTGTATATGAACAAAATCCAATAACAGTGGAAAAATATTAATAGAACCGGAAAATAACAAAGACGAAGGCACAAACACACCAGTGCATAATACACTCAAAGGCACAGAATACTAGATTACAATAGTTCCATCTCGAATAAGCACATAAATTCGGTCATAAAATGTAACTAGTAGCTGTCATTGTTTCTACTGCAGTTTACATAATTTGTTTACGCAAACAGTATCGCGCTTACAGGGACGTTAAGTGAGAGCCATTGAGTTTTGTATGCAACCTAATTTTGTTGCATTATTATTCGTTGATGTTACAACCGAGTTTTCTATTTACAGGCTTTCCATAATGATTTCGACTTATGCCATTCTAAATTTAAAATTTTAAGCATGGAGTTGAAAATAAATATTCGTGTATATACAACGATAACTTTGAAATCAACCTTTTTTTTTAATTCGTTCACATTATTGCTTATAGAAGATAAACATGATATTATTTTAAATGGGAAGTGCCCAAATACCTTATATTTATTGCGTTGATTAACGTTTGACTTTTCACAGTTCTTAGTAGATTGCCAAATATTTTTTTTGATATTTAATAAAATTTAACACTTCTATATCCAAATATCAGCCGTAGGATATCCACTGCTGCACGTGTAATTTCCCACAGGACCCATAACATAGGTACCTCATACAAAAGGTCGTCTGCATTAGTCTACTACCTTACTCTTTCTTTTTCCTAACTATTTCTAACGCCATATAGCAGTTTTTGCATCGCTGTATGCCGGTCTGAAGGGTGAGAGGCAGTGAATTTACTAGGTTAAGGTTAGCAATCGTTAGTGATATCCTTGTGATATTACCAGCGACTGTATGCTGCAGTGACTCTTACTATCACGCGGACTGTATGCTTGCTTATCGATCTAGTATAATAAAAAAATAAATACTTTTAGAACTAAAACGGACTATTCAGTACACATGAAGTAATGAAGACAATAGGTCTAATACCTCTAAAAATAAATGCACGATGCCTTTTTTATAAATTGGGAAGCAAGAAAAATTTGGAAGTAAGATTGAATTTGCGTTTGTCGGACTTGCCTTCAGTGGTAGTATAGCTTATTAGCCACTTGCTTTTTTATTAATTTATTTAATTATTGCATATGTTCATTTAAAGGAATTACGGTATATAATAATAGTGTGGTACCCTGTCAGGGTGTTGCAAAATATACTTAAAACTAATAATTGAACATACTTCTCTTTAAGGTTGTGTCGATGTTATAATATACACAATGAAACAATCAATAATAACAACTACTAATTTGAAATTACAATTGGCGGCTTTATCGTGTAGAGAAACTTCTTCTCGCCAGCGTTTGCATGAAAAAACAAATTAGCCAGTTCGAGTTTTACCGCCGTCAAGTTAATTGATTAAGTTAACGGATCACATGCTCGTTGTATACGGTTCATAGTTAAGTTAATTCGTAATTATAAGGTAACCCAAGGTTTTCAGCGAATTGTACTGACAGTTCCCCCTGTCTTTAGTGATAATTAAGGTATGAGGATATTAGGTAAAGCTTATAATGATTACTTATTTGTAAACCTGTAAAATTAAAAGTGATTTAAATATTGCAAGTAAATGTTTTAAATATAGTAATATTGCAGTTTTTACATTTCTTAGAAAAGCTGCCATATATTATTTACTATATTGTTCTTGATTTAGTTTCTTTGTCTAGTTTAATTTCCTTTTTTTTCTTAGTGATATCTCCATATCACTATTTACTATATAAAAGAGATCTATTATTGGCTGTATTTCTTTTCATCACTGCTAAGAGTCAAAATATACACAAAAAGCTGTACATTTCCTTAATAAATTAATGAATTCTTCAAACAAAGTTAATAATAACACTAGAACTTTGTACTACATTTGCAGAGAAGTATACGTAAACCGTCCATAATGAGATCATTAAAACTTCACAATTTCTTTAACAATCGTTAAATATTTATTGGTTTGTTCCTAGAACGAAAATTATGTTTACCGACAATGTCCCGAACTAACCACGCAAGTTTAACGACTGTTGCAATGTTACATTTAATTTGATGTGCCACACCCAAAGTGACAAGTGACCCAAAATGTCAGACGCACGGTTGTTAGTACACTAGCTATTTACGACTTGTAACCAACCATTCACCACTCAAAGTGCTTAAGAGTTCTTGGTTTTAGAAATTTGTACTGATTGCTTTTAAATTAAAATTAACTTGGATTTTTTTATTGATACTCTAAAATAAGCTACCTCTTCTTGAACCACGTGTCGTAAGAGACGACTGAGGTACCAGATCTGACAGATGGTGGTATATCCAAGCAAAAAAGTCAGATCAAATATACAGGGCGGGGATGGGCAGAAGCTTTCCCGTCGGGAAAGCTGCTCTATCCGATTGCCAACACGTTTTCCCAGCGCGGTAATTGTGGGCAGCATACCCCCTTCCTCGGGGAGGCATATGTCTAACAGTGGACTTTTAATAGCAGGTATGATAATATGAAGGTTTCTCCGTAACTTACATAACTCGAATGAAATGTGTTTGTGTATTTTCAGACGCAACCAGATTGAAAATCCCATAGGAATGTACAATTTTGTTAAAAAGAGAATATGTTAATACCTTTTTTTAAACCTGTACCCAGTGCTAAATTATGGGACTTGCTAAAAATAACTACCCCCTATAATACTTTTTAATAGTTATAGATTAGCTAGTAAAATTAACCAAATTATTTTTTTAATTTAGGAGAGGACTACACGAACGTTGTACAAAAAAGGCTAGCACATAATGGAATGTTAGTAATTTTTAAATAAAGAACTCAAAAGTACATAAAATACTCCAACTGATTCTATGACGTTTTGAAATAGATTTCCTACTTGTATTACTCGTACTTGTAACTTTGTCTTGGAATAATTTTTGTGTGATAAAAATCTTGTGTGTAAATTATAAGTAATACTTTTGTATAATTTAGTATCTTTTATATCAAATAGTAACCTACATTCATCCTTACAAACGTTGGTGTTTATAATATTATGTAAATATTTACGTTACTCCGAAACTACGATTTCGTCCTCATTTTCCAGCAAACAAGTTGGCGTAAGATGCTCAAAGTTACACAGTAATTCGTTCCCGATGACTTCCCAGGTGGAGGGTCCCACGCCCGAGCTATGAATGTTGATGTTGATGTATTTATTAAAAGTTGTTCTGGTATTTTAGTATAATCCTTGTATAAATAAACCAAGAATAAACTTAGCGTCTACTTATTTGTATGTACATTGTTGTATAGGAGAGTATAGATAGATCAAATGTAAGTATATTATTTATCAAAGCCGTGAGCCGGCAGAGTAGAATAGTACCTACCCCTTTACCGGTTATGGCAAAAGGCGAATAAAGTACCAGAGCCGACATGTGGCGGTATATCCAAAACAGTGTGGCTGAAATGCATAGGTCGGGGATGGGCAACAGCATCCTCGTCAGGAAAGCTGCTCTCTGCAATTTTCCACACTTTTATTGGGAAGGCCTCTCTCTATCTAGCAGTAGACTTTCGATTGCTGATATGATTAGGAAGTATATATGTTACAATTACAATTTACCGCGGATATATTATTTTTCCGATAAGTCATGCTGATTCTTTTGAGAAAATAAAAAATACAAATCTATCCCACGGTTACATGTTTTCGGGATAGAAACATCTGTCTTATTCTAGATCGTTAGGAAAGAGAACCGTCTAAAGAATCTATACAAATTTTATAATAATAGCAAGATTATAAGTGTTTAAACTTAAAATAAATAATGATGTACGCTTAATTTTGATCATTACCCTTCCGCTGCTATAATAATTTTTTTCAAGAGTTTTATTAAGACTTATGACCTCCGTTTTACTTTAAAGAATCATGTACGAGTATGTTGGATATAAAGAAGTAAAAGTAACTTTTTCATTACTCCAACAATATCTTAAATATTTGTTATGAAATATTATTTAAAACAGCCTCAAGCAGTTATATAGCAGTGTTTGTATTGCTTTGTTCTGATTCGAAGAACTATAGAGACAAGAGAGAAGAGGTAATGTGTAAAAATAACAGATTTCTACTAGTCAGAAAGTTAGCAACGCGCTAATGATATCTTTATGATATTACGAGCGTCTACAGGTTACTATCACGCAGAATTTATGTTTTATTGTCGACCTGGTCAAATAAAAAAAAATCAATTAGAACGATCTATTCTTAGAATAATATAAAATCCGACTTCTCTGGAAAAGTCTGAACAAAAAAAAGGTAAAGTTAAATTGAACTCGCAAATAAACAGACTTCACGAATACATCAAACAGTTCACGGTTTTCAATATATACTTTGGGTCGTCCCAATTTCATATACTAAATAAATAACCGAATATTAATTTTGGGCCGAAGTAAACGAAACCGCGGACAATGGGTCGTTTACTATAAATATGTAAAGACGCAGTTATTTCAGGTAGAAGTGAGTGAGCACGCCGTTTTATGAAAATTTGAATTCTATTTATACCAAGTTAAGGGTTAACTTTGAAACTCTAGTGATGAAGTGTGGATAGGTGTAAGTACGTACTTTCAGCTCGAGTTACGAACTGCTAAGAATTTCAGGCAAGCTTTTATATTTTGGGCTCGAGGCGCACTTTATTAATAAATCTAAGATGTCTTCGACTTTGGGTTATGATTATATCTATATGTATGGAAAGATAAGGCACGGACAGATGCGCTATAGAAAACTAAACTGTTATATCGAAACTGATAACTATATAGCAGCTGATGATTTAGAGTTACCTCATCATCATCATATCAAACATTGGAAGTTTTGCCCATAACATCCCCACCCTGTGCATTCAAGCTGCAATGTTTTGAATGGATATACGGCTTTCATCCGTTTTGGTACCTTAGTCGTCTCTTACGACTAGGTGTCGCCTTTTATAGTGCAGTGGGAAGTACTACTCTATTCTGCCAATACCTCATTTGTATATTATTTATAGACATAAGATGAAGTTTATTTTCTTAATAATTACATAACCATTTTAATCTGTCCTACTTTTGGCTGGTACTATCACAAACTACAGCATTCGGTAATAAAGATAAATGTATCCATTTATATATAGATTGGGAAATTAGTTCATATTACTTAATTATTCTTTGGGGTCTGCCCTTAAGGCTGATGATTAAAACCACTTAGTGAGTCTATGGGTCGGACCCTTAAATCGGTTTTGTTTTAATAGCCAAATATTATTTAATAGCCAAAATTGAAGGTTTTGATTTAGTATTATATTTCTTATAAAAACTACAAATCTGTATAAAAGAGGATTAAACTTCTAAGTTAAGTGTGAAGTCTATCACATTAAATGAAGTACCTACAAAATAATCAACTTTACACACAATTTGTCTTCGAGTAGGTACTCATTTGATATAAAAAATAATGTGAGTTATATTTGACCTTAGAACTGAACACAGTAAGCAAAAAATTGAACACAGTAAGCAAAAAATTATTAAATTCAGTTCGGTAGTTTAGAAGTTTATGCCAGAGAAACAACTTGACAGGATTTTTTTATATTCAGAAATGTTATTCACAAGTACTTGAAGCATTCAAGAATTTGTCTTGGGTGTAGCAATATTCGCCATAAAGAGAAATAAATTACCTAAACAACGTTTGCGACACAAAACAAATCCCCTTTAGTTGGTTGCAAATTGAATGACAGGCTTAGTTGGTAAGTCACGTCACAAGAGGTGTCCAAAGTTTACCATTTTAGGTCAATAGGTGGACTGGATGTAGCGTTTACCTAGAATCTAGTTTTTGCTACAGTTCCCTACTAGGTTTGATTGCATAAATTTAAAGCGTCGAGAAAGTAGCTTGTCTGTTTATTTAGAAATAGATATTCTTTGATTTGTACTCGCTTGCTTCGTTTCGAGGCTGCCTTCGTTGGTTTTGAACAGGTTATTTTTTTTACTTATCCGAGGGACATCAAACGCGTTGACGAAAAATGTGGATTACATTTTAAACTTGACATGAACGTAGTTCCTATACATACAGCTTGAATAAAGAAAAATATACTCACACATGTTTTTTTTATCGTTTAAATTGAGTATAGTTAATCGCATTTAGAAGTCTTTAATCAGTTATAACTTTGCATTATATATTTTTCTTTTATTATACTAATGCTAGATTACTTACATAATTTTACCTCTACTAAAAGGAAACATTATATGTATATAATATTAGAAGTAACAAAAATAAAACAAAATGTAGTACTGCTGTGTCGTTGGCACGGACGTACGTTTTGTGAATATGTAACCGCTAACATAATGTAAGACTTATTTTTCTTCGATTCAGTAGGCAGAAGCAGTATAATTTATTAATGAATATAGATGATAGTTAGGCAGCTACAACACAAAACTGAATCCCCTTTTTTAACACTGCTATTTTAAAATCGCACAATACAAGAAAGTTCAAAGACGTATTCATGACTATAGACTCTCTTTGGCTAAACCACCCTTTACATCATAATACCAGTCATTGGAAGTCCACAACTTGATAAAGGGTATCCAGAAAGGGGGAAATTTGCCAATAATTACCGCGTTGGGCAGGCGTTTTGGCAATTGCAGAGCACAGTTTTCGCAATGGGTATGCTGCTACCCATCCCCGCTAGGTACATTTGAGCATCACTTTTTGGATTGATATACCGCCATCTGTCGGTTCTGGTTTTACAGACGCTTAGTACAATAGTTACATGAAAGGAACTACTTTATTCTGGTGGTACCTTAGGTTTAAATATATATTGTGTCATAAACCAAATTTTCGATGACTTCAGACACAATTCGTCTCTATATTAATAAAAAGGAATATTACCATGAACAAAACTCGAGAAGAGCTTGAATATTTCGCCTGATTTTAAGGTACTCGGTAGTTTTAATGGACATAAAATAAATTATAGTGCAATTTTTAATTGATTATTGTTTTTTATATGATTTCACTAGTTTGAACAAATCCACATTTTTTTTCTGTAAAAAGTCGACGTTGAATCGTCAACATCAATCTAAACAAAACTAATCAAAACTTTCAACGGAAAAAAAACTGGATAATATCTATATTAAGTCAAAGTGGCATACTGATACTGATAATATATTTTATTAAATTATATTTGGGTTTATTGATGAAACATATAAATTGGCAAACGCCATTGAAATCGCCTGTTGGAAAGTTGGCTTTTTTGTCTGAATATAGTAAAGATTTTTAGCAAAAATTCTGGTATAACAAAATTAGCCTGAAAAATTGTTATTGCTTTGAAAGATTATAAAGCTAACATAAACATTACGAAGCCTGAACTGAGTCTGAAATAAATAGAAACTTGATTAATTAACGAATTACATTAAAGTTGATGTTCGAAGTTTTTATTATGTTTAGTTATTTGTTTTGATATTTAGTTTTCAAGGATACCTAATTTTTAAATTCGTGTGATTTTTTTAGTATATAAAAGAAAATATTACCAATTAATTAACTTCAAAACTAAATGCATAAGTATTTCTTTCACTTCTGCTTCTATTCTTATATTTATTTTTATCCTTAAAGAGAAATCAATTCAAAATAAAAAAAATATTAATTTATTTAATGTACTTTATAATGCTTAATGCCGCCAATATTATATCGTATTTTAATTTATATATCCTTTGAGTTTCTATTCGGAACCAGTTTTGTTTAGAATCTCATAGTCAGAGAGGTATCTCAACCAACATTAACTGTCACCCAATAAACCTCTCCGTGCTAAGCTGCTGTTACAAAGAGAGGGTAGTACAATAAAGTTTCATTGCAAAATAGCATGCAAAATAGTTTCATTGTCATTTCATATATAGGTATTTGCGAGACCGTTTTTGTAGGAAATATTTTTGGGTTTACCAAAAAAATAAATGAAACCCAAATGATATGACAAAGTCCGATTCCGATATACAGTATGAATAGTCATTGTCCCCGCGAAGCCGGGTTCATCAATAAGTAATTAAAATAAACATTATCATTCCAACTTCCAATAAACAGTAGTATTTACTCTCAGTGCTGAAGAAACTCGAATTCTAGCTAAGGCATTAATTAAAGATGGCGTCGCTATTATCACTCCAATTACAAAGGTTCGTAAAATGTAAATAAATCGATCTATAATTGAATTGACGTAGTAAGATAACGAGAGTTTACAGGAAATATTTTGTCAGGTCAGTTGAATTTAAGGTAATTAATTATTACTATATAGAGTTAAATGGGTGGGTCAATGGATCGATAGTAAGTGATTGCCTTAAATGACAGTTTAGTACACAATACCTAAAGTATGGTAGTGATGGTTCCAGTATAAAATGTTTTAGCCCTGAGTGATATGGGCTCTGAGGTATTATCTTCATATTTTTATTTTGACTTTTATATTTTGTGATACATATGAAAAAAAAGATTATCTAGAAAATGAAATATTAACACCGACTTTTCCTAGATTATGCTTATATCACCAATATTATGGTGTCTCGATAGCCCAGTAGCAATATACCCGTAATGCAAAGGTTATGAATTCGGTTCTCACCAGAAGCTTCCTGTAATTAGATATTACTGTTAAAATATTGACATTGATCAAACCAGATTATCTGAGGAGTATACTTAATCGAGTATCTAAATTCAAGGTAGATTTTTAATTATTTTGTGGTATTTTATAATCTTATCTTGCCTGTCTAACAAATTCGATAACTGGTTAAAGTAAAACACAACTTGTTATATAAATTTAGGGGTACAATTTAATTTGAATTATTTATTTATACTATTATATGATCAACGATTTTGTATTATTATAAACTTCCAAAATATTGAATATACAATATTATTAGTTAATAAACGCTTCTTACCACAAAATACTCCCTAAGTGACTATAATTGCATGAACAAAACAAGTTACTAAAAAAAAATAACACTAATTATGTTTATAACATACCAAATTATACATATGACTATTTCATCTTAAGTCATTAGGTTGTTTAGTTTAATAACAAATAGATAAGCATTACCGTATAATAGCAAATATTCAGAATGCTCCTTACAAACACAACAAAGTTCTGACACGATAAACAGCCATGTTAACAAGCAGAGGTTACATATGGTCTCCCGAACTTCATGGAACCCATCGCGGACAACTTTGGAGTTTAGAATTTGCTTAACAAGTGAACTAATAAGCCAAACCCACTGGAGTTAACAGCTTTTAGTTCAAATTGCTTGGGAATATTTTCCATTTGGCGATCGATTATTTGCTAGAATTATTAACGTTTTTATTTCTAAATATCTTCTTCAAGATTCTCTATGAAATCGTTGGTTCTTTTTTGAATCAAATATTTATTAATCAATCATCATCAAATATGAAAAGACCGTTCACGTTCGACGTTAAGGTGACAAAGTGACGTAAAGTCAGCAATGCATTGTTGCAGCTGCAATATATGTTCCCATTGCTTTCCAACGTTTATCGACGCCGTCTTTATGTTACAAAAATAAAACTTGCTTTTACAACTTCTGGGGGACTATTTCGATCCGATTTGAAGTATAAGATTTTTTTTATATCATACAAAAATAATGTATACTATTTTTTTTCGAAAGATTAAATTGATTCGCCCATATATAATTGTTCATTTCTAGTTTTCCAATATGTCTATTGTATAATATACGACGGATTTTTTAAAATAAATGGGTATAGCCTTATTATTGCTACATAAAA
Organism: Heortia vitessoides; assembly: GCA_020976665.1. NCBI lineage: Eukaryota > Metazoa > Arthropoda > Insecta > Lepidoptera > Crambidae > Heortia > Heortia vitessoides. The sequence continues at coordinate 4,186,647 of JACJUM010003174.1, forward strand.
GTTATATTTTTAACTCCACGAGTCAAAGGATAAATAGATAGACAAAGTTCTTTATGATATTAGATAGTACTATAAAAACTTCCAACAGTTTTGTCATGTGTGCACAGACAATACTTTGTGATCTATATACTCTTTTGTATAATAAACGGTACAAAGAAAAAGGTTTTATAGCCCGGTGTTTTGATAGTTTCCCCACCAATTCTTTGATCGGTTTTGGTGATGTCGTAAACTATATATCATATGTTTTTAGAGGATTTTTGTCATATATTTTATGTGTACACGCATTTCAGACTTGGCCGCATAAATATTTTATTGAACAGCATATTTGTGCTTAAAAATGCCGTGTATTTTAATGCGTATATTAAATAATCGTATTTTACGAATATACGTGACCATATATCATAATCAAAGTTTTATTTACAGAGTGGTTTATTTCAATGATAATAAAACTTCTTCTTTGTCGTGGGGTGCTTAGTAGTATCAGGTGTAACAGGCGTCGTAAGAGGCAACATAGGTACTAAATTCGACTGATAGCGGTACATCCATACGAAACAGTGTAGCTCAAATCCACAGGCTGTGAATGGGCAGTAGCTTATTTGTCGCAATAACTAGGTATCCTCCTAAATAGAATGATAATAAAAAATATGAGGTCTTCTCTTGATGGTTTGCCCCGTATAAAGTATAAAACATGTTTTTCTAGTAAATATTATCTACCTTTAATGTGAAACTATGCAATGTTTATTGCATTAAGCCCAAAAAATAATAAAATATATGCCAAAAATTCAAAATAAAAAGAGAAAAAAAGATATAACATATAAAATTTAAAAAATTAAATTCCTTAAATAAATATTGCCTGCTAATCTCAACATCATTCAATACTCTATCAAATAATGTACCAGCCCCTTGAAGTAAATCCCCAATATTAATCTTCAACAAATCATTAACTAACAAGGGACTGCCGAGATAAGACCCCTATCCACCAGGGCGATACGTCGAGACTTTTGTTAGGGACCTCTTTGAAACTATTGAAAGAATCCCGCACTCAACTCGAGTGACTTTACTTGGACAATGAACTAAATAGAACTCATCTCATTGGAATAAGAATGGACATCTAAACTTTTCTTTCAGATGCAATCAGATTTTATTGGGGTTGAAATCTGTATTATCTGCTAAAGTATTTATTGAATTTCTATATCCGATAATACTTTAAAATAGCTCTTACTTACATGACGTTAATTTTCATCTGCCTACAACGAGCTGATCAACTTAACCTGATCACAAAATAAAATATAATAATGACACACTAACTAATTGAGTTGGAAAAGTTGGAAAAGTATTTAAACATTCATTTACTTCATATGAATGCATGATAAAAATAAATATTCATTTAAGATAAAGGCTTATTTTATCATCAAGATTGATATCTTGTCAATCTTAAGAACGATTACCACCGGGTAACCAAAATGTCGAACAAAAACATTAAATAAACTCTATTTTAAAGCCGTCAAGAAGTAACGTCCTTAGTATTGAACGTGTATTTATTTATTAGAATATATACAAAATAGTATGTAAATCTACTGATTTTATCTGCAAGCGTGATTTAAAGATCAAACAGAATCTAATAACAAATTCATGCGTCTTCTACTCAGATCAGTTCCAGACATCTATAGATAATTTTAAATGCAAATCAGCATTTTTTTCTATCACTGTCATCCTCGAGGTAGAACCTTATACGAAGGTTGCATACATTGGTACCTTACTCTCACCAATTTCCACCACCAAATAGCAATATTCGCATTACTAATTACCATGTCCGGAGTGTTGAAGGGTGAGAGATGCAGTGAAATGGCTGGGTAATGGCCCATAATATCTTATATCACAAGTTTGGCAATGCCATTGTGATAAAACGAGCCACTAGAGGCTGTAGTGACGCTTTCGATCTTGGACTGTGTGATTATTGGTCGACCTCGTCTAAGAAATAAAAAAAATAGAAAGGGAACTAAGTGTGATGATATACCTATATAAATATCGTTTATAAATAACACCGTAAACTTATGCTTTCCAATTCTTAGTTTACCGACTTCAGTTTGGTTATCCCCAACACTTCGGTTAAATTGTTTATCTGTAGCCATTTTCTCCTCAATGAATTGAATATACTGAACAATAGCGACATGAAACAATTGTTTGTAATGTATATAGGCTTGTCTAGCTTGTTCTATTTAAATTTATTGTCTGACAGATCAGATAAATACACTATCATTATCTCGCTTGGATTGATTTTCGATTTAATGTTCAATCGCAACGCTATTTCACAGGTGATTTATATTTGACTTATAGCTCTGCAATTCATTTTTTTTTATACTGTGGTTCACGTATACTTAGTTAAGTGTTATTTGTTTTAAATAAGACGTAATATAAGTCGTTGAAATGTTATCGGTTATATTATGAGTACTAACAAAAAGATACAAAAACAAAGTTGCATTTTAAATGGTTACCCATTCTCTATGCTTCATCCTTCTTGCTTTTTTGTCCGCCGAGGGTCATGGGTTTAAACACCCACCCAGGACAAACATGAGTACAATGTCTAGATGCTAAATATTAATTCTCAATTTTGTAATTTCTCTTTTGTCCAGAACACAAGTGCTTTAAGCAAATTATTTAGAGATCATGTTAATAAATGTTGTATTTTGTGATTAAAAAAAGTAATTAGTCTTTAGTTTTTATGACAAACAATGCACAGGTTATATGTTTTTGCCAATGAAAATGAGGAAATTGCAATATCTTTGCCTTCTTGAATTACGATGAGGTTTTCTGATTACTTGCTTTATAACCACCATGTCACTTCATATCCAAATTTATAAGTTTGTGTACGAAATAAGCAAATAACTTCTTTATTGTGATCTGCTACGCGCAAAATTCCATATTTCTATTTTGTGTTTTACTATCATTAACTTCTGACGTAACTAATTCGTTCATCAACACTGTTACAGTTCTCTATAAACAATAAACTACTTATTATTAGATACGTAACTCACTTCGTATAACCTTCCCTGAGACAAGAACAATCAGCACTGACCCGAGTTTTTGTTAGATAACCGAACTTTTCAACTTGTTGATAGTTATTCTGTCCTTTCCGTAGAAATCTGCATATACATCAGTAATAGTTGAATACGTCCTTATAAAGTGAGTTCCATTCGTATTGTTCTATAGATCTCTAGTGACATAATGACTTCACGACGACAATGCCACGCGGTGAGTGCGAGTGTGAACAATAAGCCCACTGGACGCTTCGTTATGCGTATCGATTCTCACACTAGGCATTTTTGTAGGATGGTGTAGGCTATCTGAATTATTATCTTTAAAACTTTTTGGAACATGTCAAGGCGCAAAACAGATTAAGTCATATTTGTATACACATTTCTAAAATTGAGGTCACTAAAAATTTTCTTTTTGGATAGCGACATGACAATATTTACTTTTTTATATTTATGCATAACACCTGGTGTTTGGTTGTTTACATCTGAAAAGATTTTGTAGATAATTCCCTGTATTTCATAACTTTTTGACCGACTATTATCCCCTATTTATTAGATCGTAAAAAAATAGTGTATGATATCTTCTACTGAACTGAAATTTCAAAGAGGTTTTTGATTATGATTTCGAATGAACTTTCATTTTATTATACATAATGTGCTTTTGTTTAGACATATTAGGCTTTTGTCAGCAGAATAAACTCTTTATTTTTATTTTAAAACAAAATTGTACCTTTCATTTTGCAACAGAGTGTTTGTACTATATCAAATTTCCTACCTAATTCAGCGAAAGTCAAATTTCGTTAGTTAGGTTAGTAAATTTGATGGTAAGTATTTTTATTAAAGCCTCATGCTGAATGACTCAGACGACATTAATATTCAGCGTCACCGTTTAAAAAAAGCCAGGTTGCACATTCAGTGAGCCAGAATCCTATGCTGCAGGCATTTCTTTCTCACTTGCAACTTTGACCTTTTATTATTTTTGCATGGTTTTCAAAATCAGAACACAACCAAAGATATTGCTAGCAATCTCCGCCTAATTTAAGCAATTCTTTTGGATAGTTATAATGCTATCTGTTGGTTTCAGCGTCTTAGTTTTATGAGCCGGAACAAATGGTGTATATGAAAAATCAGCACGTACGTTTTTCAATATTGAATCAATATTGTACGGACATTTAATATTGTCTATTGTCAATATTGAATGTCCGTATCTAGGCGGCGCTACAGGGTGGTAGGGTTAAATACATTATATTTAACATCCAAAATAGAACAAATAGAAATATTGATCAAATAATTATTTGTCCTGGGTGGAAAATCTTGTAACTGATATCTTTCAAAATCTGATAATAAATTAGTTACGAAAATCAATTAGTAAAAATGTATGTTTATTTGTTGATTGTTTAGTCCATTTTTGAAATGACAAGACGTTACATAAACAGCGACAGCTGATATTATAAACAATACGGCACAATGTTTTCTACTTTTATTTTAGAAAGAGGTACCGTACAAAAAGGGATCGCATGAAATCGAAGACAAAATGTGACTTATGAATAACTTCGAAGTGACTTATGAATAAATCCGACTTTTAGCGAAGTTGCGGGCTCCAGCTAGAATAATAAACGTGGCAAACATAAAGATTACTTAATGCTATGTGAAATAGAGCAATGAAATACTGACGGTTGGCACTCACCAAGCAAATACCAAGGACGAGGATTATTTTAGAAATGTGCAGTTCATTACTTGCTGTGGCTTGCAAGCAACCTCAGCTTTTCCAGTCTGAGTCGAATTCTATACCACTACGCCAATATTAAACTTAGATTTGAACTCAAAATTGTTATTTAAATACTTATCTCAAGCACTTTAAATGTGTAATATCGATTACTAGGTATAATACTAATTAAATGAAGGATGACCGATGACCTGATACGGATTACAAAAACAGTTTCATTAAGTATCTTTTTCACACACGGCTACCGGTACCATAATGTGTAGAATTTTTATCACAAGTAGGTACATTAGTGGAAAATTCATAACTACTGGCTTAAAAACTGCTACATAGTTCTACGACTATGCCAAAGACTAAACTAGTAGTCTTTAGCATAGTCGTAGAACGTTCAGTATTGGAAATATGACAATATGCCTAAGTGTATTTCTAAATGATCCAGTTATATATGCCACTAATATTGCTATAAGTAATATGTTTGCTCTTCATGTAATCCAAAACTCCAGCACCGAATTCTTATACTACTTTCAAATGAAGGATCTTATTTGACCCGAGGAAACGTAATTTATTTCCTCATAAATACATTCTTAGGATTCTTAGTATCTCCAGAATTTCTGAACTGATTTATCTTTTAGCCTTTATCTACAAGTGAAAGGTTTTATTTCTGAGAAACTCGGTAGCTCTACGCTAGAATTTACGTGAACGTGATACTAGCAATAGAAATAATAGTGATTTTGATTAAGAAAAGTAAGAGCTCCTGAGATTCCGATAAAAACCTGTGTACTCTATAAAGATAATAATTAACTGTCCATAACGTGGAAGGCAATTATTTGAAGTATTTTATAAGGTATCATGACAAATTGCTGGGAGTTTTGGCAGGGTTATTGACGACCGACCGACCGGTGCCGCTCGTTCATTATAAAGGTAGGGATTCGGTGCAGACAGGTGACTGATGTTGTATATTTATATAAACGAATGAACCTCTTTGTTCCGGTAGATAAAATATTTTTTTGTGTATGAAAATTTAAAATTAGTCTCACCTATTACAGACTGCAGTGTTTATAATGCTGTGTTCCGGTTTGAAAGGCAAGAGAGGCAGAAATCAAAATATATTAATAAATTTTGTTTTTGATTGTAGAAAAGTCACAAAAATAGCGAGGTAAACTTAAACTATGTAATTAATGTAAGTAGCATTATGATTGAATTTTACTATAAGTCAGTGTGTATTTTGTATAAATATATAAATCATTTTATATTAAATATATTTATTATCATCATATCAGCCACAAGGCGTCCACTGGTGGACTCAGGCCTCCTTAAGGAATCTTCAATAGGACCTGTTGTATGCCGCCTGTATCTAGCGAATCTTCCATTCCAGAAAATGTGACAAAAATAAGAATATATTTATAATATACTATATTAAAATATAAGTACACTTACATTACTATAATGCCAACGAGACTACAGAGCAGAAGCGATAAGTTATAACATAACCGCCCCTAAAACGTATAATGCGACTAATAAAAAACGTAACCTTTCCCGTAACTGTTTCAGTAAGCTCTCTTTTATCCTGAATCCGCCTACTTTACATTAATATGAGCTCGGTATAAGTAAGCTCAGGTGCGCCTGTTATGGTTTCGGCTTGGAAAGAACTCAAATATATACGGATTATTTATTGGTAGTAAAGGATTGTGTAAGTTTCAAACTTAACTTCTCTTTTTCTCGTGTATGTTAGTACGACTACAATTACTTTCTACTGGCGTTTTTAAACATGTATAGTGCCAATTTGCTAAGTAGTCATCATAGGCTTATTAATTACATTTTTTTTTTACTTTTAAAAGCATTTATTAGCTTTATTTATATATTGTATTTAGTGACAAAGTAAATTGTTGTCGGATATATAGCAATATCATAGAACATGCGAAGTTCAAAGTTGCCACCTACAATTGGAAATTATAGGCAAAATCAATCAAATCTCTCTGTCTTGGGCTGATATAATGATAACGACGATTAGTTTATTTGTATTGTAGTACTTGCAAGAATAAAGTTTATGATCTATTACTGATATTATAAGAAGTATTTGTTTAAATCAAATAAAATCATATTATTTTTTCAAGTAGGTCCATTACAAGCACTATTGAATCATATATAATAAATAGAATAATTTTAATTAGAATAATTATGAAGTACTAAATTGTATTATATTCATTATACTCTAGTAATGACCCGGATGACCCTATGGACCCTATCTAACATATAAGTTAGGCCTACTTTATACTAGTATGATAGCACCAGACGGGTCTTAAAATTAAGTTTAATGCAGGTTTATTACAAGAGCCACCAGAAAAGAACCTGCAAGTTTTTCTTGGTGGTGATAAAAGTTCTATTAACACTAAATAGTTAGTATTATTGGATCCCCTACCGGCGACGACGCTATCTAAGCGTAGTCTTGAAGCTAGGTTAGAGCAATTCAATTTCAGGCAGTTGTATCAATTATGATATTTTTAACTCTTGAATATGCTTTTTACGTATACAAGCTTACATTTTGCGTAATTTTATCGATAAGCCTGGTATGTTGCCTATTTTATTGAAAATCTTATGCACTGAGAGTTAATATTTACTTCTTGTATTAATATTATGTTACAGTATGTCACAGTGATATTTTCGTATGACTTTCATATATAGAAATTATTATGATTACTGTGTACAATCATTATCTTAATTTTATTATATATTCATTTTAGTGGATCGTTTTTATCATTTTATTAATCTCACGAATAATAGCAGCCGCACTATCTCACAGTAATATACCATAAGACATAACACTGAAATAACTAAAATAATCTAGGCAAGCTATGTTTTCGTCTATTAATTGACGAATTTTGTATATTGCAAAAGCTGCAGAACTAAGTCTATTAGCGAGATCAATTATATGAGGTCCCCATTTTAACTTGCTATACAGCGTAAGACTGAACTCTAATTTAATACTTCAAGCTTGCTTTTAACTGCAACATGGCTCGTATTGATTTAATAGTTGGGTCTATAAATTATTTATTAGTAATCACAAAAAATATTTTAACGGATCTTTCACATTTTGGTAGATAAAAATAACCAGATTTTAACAGCATTTCTCGCTCTGTTTTTTAGGTAGGGAAACTAAAGTGGTTACTACTAGGTGCTAAAATATTTTCCAGGCACAATATTAGCAAAGCGCTAGAAATATCTTTGTGATAATACGAGCGTGTGCGGTTATGCTCTTAATCAGGCAGATTAAATGCTTGTTAGACGACTTACAAACATATAAAAAACAAACATCACATATAAACTTCATGTTAATAAATTAAGAAGGGTATTCCACTTTTCCTTTTTAACTACACTATTCACCAGTCATTTCTATCACCTTTTATTTACAAAGACGAAAATGCGTCTTTGCCTATATTTACCGGGTACCGTAAAAGCCGAAGAGAGCTTGAGGAAAGAGGAAATTGATAAATTGGCTTTTCTTCATGTAAACAGAACATATCTTATTTGGAGATGTCAGGGGTTTATATCAGACGCCTAAACCAACATTTGAGTGCGTGTTTCGCAAATCAATAAGAATGTTATATAACTTTTGGTGTTTCCTGTATTTTCAGAGCTATCAGGTAGTATTATTGTGGATGAAAACTGTTTTTTTAGTTAACTTATTCGATAAAATTCGTATTTAGTACGCGTCACGCTTTTACCCAACGTAACGTTTCCGTTTTTGTGAGAACAATAAATTATAAAAGTGTTCTAAGTTACTGCTTATAACACCAGTTATCTGCCAATTAAAATTAATCCAGCTGTTTCAGAGTTAAGTCAGAACATACAGACAGGCAGATAGACAGACAAAATTATAAAATTGGTTTTTTTATCTAAGTAATTTATTTACTCTCATCCTTAAGCAAAAAGTTCTTAATATAGAAATACAATCGAACAATTTATTTCAGTATGTTTTTAGTTAGAGATTAATTTAGTATTATATTGTTAAATATATATAACTAACGGTATCGGGTAAAATAGTTTAGGTAGTTTACATTTAGAGATAGATTAACATCAACGTCTTCAGAAAATACACCCCGTGGAGATATACGTGGAGATATGATCTTGATATACGCGGCGATAAGGGATCCTCCAAAAATCAAGGGTTTCATAAATCAACAACAGATGTTTAGTCAGAACAGTGATCCTTTTGCTAGTTATATGGAGTCTAATCACCTGTTTGTGAATTGTATTTATAATAAGCTGCTTATTTTATTTACTTACTCTGCAAATTACAAATTCTTTATGGCAATTTTTAATCAGGTTAAGGCAAAATAAAAGACCACCAAGTGACTGGAACCGTCAGGTGGCGGTATATGCTCCCGAAATAGCGTAGTTCAAATGCAACAGAGCGGGGATGGGCAGCAGCAGTTCTGTTCCGTTGGTACGATCCAGCCACAATTATGGGCACAATTCCACCTTTTTAAGGAGGCTTATTTCCAGCAGCAGACTTTCTAAAGCTACTTTGATGGTTATTCTATTAATTTATCATTAATATTTTTTTAAAAAAACGACTAATATTTATAATATTAGTTTTTTTTTGTGTTCCACTTTAACTAATATAGAAAGCCAAAAGGCTGGTTGTGAGATATTCCTATAGGTATTACAAAATAGTAGCACTAGAAAACTATTTTGATGCGTCTGTAGACTCCCACGAAAAGTCTTCAATGCTCTAGGCATGGCCGAGTCGAGAGAGATGGCCAGTTTGTCAGAAAATTAAATATATTTATCTAATATTATAAACTATTATCTAATATTATAAATTAAATGAGAATATAAAACTCCTAATTTTATTGATTAGTTTAAATATTACTTAAATGTGTCAAATATTTACCAAGAAAAAAGAAAGCTTAATAAAAATAAAGCAAGTTTATTGAATGCTAGAGGTGCCACAAATAGAGTTAAGAGTTAAAAATTAGTTCTCGGAGCGTCGAGCTACTTTTGCTGGATTGCATTAACCGCTGCGAAGGAGTAACAAATTGCTCTGAAATCTACTCTTGATGTGTTTTTCAAGTAAAAACAGAATAATAATAAAATATATTTCCTTTTATTCACTGTTACAATTAAGTTACGTTATAAGTGGCGAGGCAAACTAGCTCCACGCTAGTTACGCATTGGAATATCCTTATACCAGTCAATATGAAATGATAAGAAACATGATATACATCATGCAAATCGAATATTCTTCTATTTAAATGCATTGATATCAATGATACCGATTGTTGTTTTGTTGTCCACTAAATTTAAAATACAGACCTAAACTAAAATAATGTGTTTACCAAAATAACTGGTATTATTTTAAACTAGAACCTCAAATCACTCTTTTTGAAAAATAACAAAATGTCAAAAATGGAATCAAAATTCCAAAATGGAATCTATAATATTATTGACGAGTCCGAAAGCGCAGATGGTAGTGATCCTATTTTATGCACCAAAGGTTATCAAGGGTTCGATGGTTGAGGAACCAGGACAAACATTAATATGATGAATGTTTGTTTTGTGTCTGGGTGTTATATTTTGGGATTTCACTGTTGTCTGATGTCCGTAACACAAGTGGTTTTAGCGACTTATCTCGGAGTCAGGTCGAAAGATGGCGTTATTTTAATTTATTCATTTATTCTCTCTGTGTTTCTTAACTCCAGTCAAAAAGTGCCCCATATACAGGTAATGTTTTTTCAAAGAAACGTGAAATTCTTCACAAAAATAAATAAAGCATAATCCCAAAGTATAATACATAAGAGCAATACTTCATCCTCAAGTGAAAAGAAGTTAAAGTAACCATCCTTAAACAAGTGAAAATCCTTCCCAATGGAACTACACAGCGTTAACAGGAACGTAGGGTGAAATAAATTGCCCGGGATAGAGAAATAGCCGGATTTATCTCAAGGTAGTGGATACCCATTACGGCCGTGAACGTTACAGCGTCCGGTATTTCACACCCCTTTCGAAATGTGGGTAAAAGCAGGGGAGATCGTGAAGTACTGACAAACAATTGATACATGTGATCGGGTATTGTTATCTTTATTTGGAATGTAAAATATGTAGATATACTAGCTGTCCCGGCAAACGTTGTTCTGCCATTTAATTAGATAAAATGATGAAAACACCAATATCATTATTAAAAGCAGTTGGTGATAGGAGCATGAAAATTTAGGAATAAAAAATTAATTAGAAATAATTATAAAAATATTTAAAAAATGTCCCAAATGTAAATATTACAATGTTAGGGGTAGTCCTAGTAACTCTTATCACTCAGGGTTAGTACAATAGATGATTATTAGACCTGCAATACGCACATAAAATTTCACAAAAATCACCGTTTTCCAACCGTTTCGAAGGAGTATGGTAACTAACATTGTAAGAACTTTATATACATGGTTGGGTATTTAACCCATGATCGATTTGTGGGATCTTATAATGGACTTAAGGGAATCCATGAGCTACCCTAAGCTTTACAAAAAACGAAACACCAACCAAATACCTTTTACTTTATAAAACCCTTATTTCAAATTGATACAAATCAACACTAAAATTTATATTATATATATATTTTAATTTGATATATATTTTTATTAAACCATGTTCAGATACAAGCATACAGTCCGCGTGGCAATATGCGTACAAGGATATTGCGCTTTGTCAACCTTGTGATCTGAAATTATAGTGTTATATTACCCAGTAATTTACTGCTTCTCTTGCCTTTCAAACCGGAAAACAGCAATACGAACACTGTCCTTTGGCAGTAGAAAAAGGTGAGAGTGAGGTACCAATGCAGACGACCTTTATATAAGGACCAACTTTCATTTATTCTCTAAAAGTTGGATAAGTGGAAGGTCACGTGTGCAATTGAGAATCTGTATGCCTAAAGTTGCTCTTATTGTGTACTGCAAAGTTTTATTTGACGACTTTGCTAGTTACGTAGCTGATTTATTTTTCTGATCCTACCAGGAAACACTGAGTGTAATCGTTTGTTTTATTAATACCCGCTGTCCGCTATTAAGCTTATTTATACGACCATTCTAAATCGTCACCTCTCGCTTTTATATATCATAGACACGTATGATTTACACCTTTTCCAAAATACGTTAGTTATATCTCAGACTCTGTAATCTATGTTTTAATATAAAGAAAAGAAAAAATCAACTAAACTTTATTGAAGTAGGCTCATTACAAACACTTTTGAACCGTCAATAAATTAAATAAATAATAACATTACTATATCCAATAACAAAGTAATTAAATGCATACATAATAAATATGTAATACAGTTGACCCTGATGACCTAGTCTGCCGGCTTCAGACAGCTCTTAAAACTAAGTTTACTGCAGTTTCATTACGCAATCTACCTGAGAGGAACCTACGAGAAAAACTGGTGAAGGATTTTATGACTATGGAATTATCGCCTTTAATTTACCTAGTGGTCGTGGTTTTGATAAAATATTAAAAGAGATTAACAAATAAATATTTTTTTTGCATTTAAAATATTAGTTGAGATAAAAACAAATTCACATTTAATCCCATATATTGACCTAACTCCAAGACAAATCTATTAAAATATTTGTGTTACGGACATCAGACAGCAGGAAAATCGCAAATATAATACTTAAATAAATAAATAACACCCAGGACTATAATACTTAAATACATTATTAACACTCAGAACAATCTCATATATTCACCATATAAATGTTTTCCCTGGGTGGGCATCGAACCTTCGGCGCTTTAGATATATATGTATATCATATGTGAAACAGGTAAGAATATCATTATTATTTGTACGTTTAGGTTAGCAGTACTAAATTTATTATTAGTTGCACGACATAAATCTCGGCTAAACAGGTGATTAGATGTAGAGAAATAGTCTATAGTAGAAAATATAGAAGCTGGAAGAAGTACCCACTGAACGACGTACAAATAATTTCTGTAATCTCAACAAGACTAATAATATTCATGTGTTTAAGCCTTTTGTTTCTCGCTAACAGATTGCATCATTAAATACTTTATCTCCAATTTATAACGCTAAAACTACATAATTACGAACAGTCTGCTAAAACAGTGGTAAAGAATTAACAGTGCGGGATAGTTAGCAACCGAGGAGATTTATCGCCCGATAGTGGGGAGGTTAACCATAATGATCCTCCACGTTCTTTATCGCCAGGCCGCTGTTTCATACTTGATCTCTTTGCACAGTTCAAGGCTTTATTTTATGTTATTTATCGTTAAAATATATAGTTTTTATGATATTCGGAATGGTCTTCGAATACCATTTGGACTCTGTGCCTGTTATTTAGACCTGAGTGTTTCTAATTTTAAATTGGCAAACCGTTTAAGCGTTCCAGAGGAAAATAGTACGTCTCATTATACTAGGTGTTGTAATAGGCAACTAAATTAATTAAACCGATAGATGGCGGTATATCTATCTGAAACTGTGTAGTTCAAATGCGCAAGGTAGAGATGGGCTGCATAAGGTAGAGTTGATCGCCAAAACGCTTGCCCATAGCAGTTATTATGTGCTTAATTCCCCCTTTGGCCTATTCCTATACAATATAAATACCGAGCCATTGAAAGTCCACAGCTGAATATAGATCCAGCTGTGGACTTCGATAAAGATGATGATGATGTACGCGTTTTAGGCTGGCACCAACAGATGACGCAAATGCAATTATAAAAAATTATATACAATATGTCTTTCGTTGACCCGATTACTAGATGAGTGGCTTGAAACATATGTAACGGGTATATTTAAGAGTTTACCAAGGTACACACACAAAATAAGCATATACATGTTTTCCCTGAGTGGGGATGGACGCTCATCCCTTGACGCATCAAGTGCCGAATAAGTTATCGGGCCCGTCAAATATTTCAAATTGGGGTATTATGAAATGTCGTATCTAATCTTAACAACTTGCCAACCGAAGCCAGAATTATCGTCTTCATAGCAAGCATAGCATCTGCTACATACTTATCCTGTCAGACGAGAGGCCTGGCCTCTCCAAATGATTTCTAAAGTATTCTTCCATAAATATGAATAACTGAAAAAATGGCACTGAAATGGCGTATTAAAACCTGCTGCTGCCTAATCCCAACAAGCTTAGCATTGAATCTACATGATATCAGATCGATATATCGCTAATAAACCTAGGATCACGTAAACAATAATTCAATCAAATGTAAATATAATTAAGTTTTCAGTGTATTAATTTTTCATATTTGCATATGGCAAATCCAAAAAAATGTATTCCATAGTATCTCATATAATCTAACCTGTCTACGAGATAGGCAGCTTGAAGCACTTGTGCTACAGACATCAGATAACAGGAATCACAGATATAATACTTAAAAACACATTTAACAAACAGAAATAGAACAAACATGATATAATTATATAAATGTTCGTTCTATCCGAGCATCGAAGCGCAGAAGATAAGACCACTTTTGCCATCAGACCTGATATATCAAATTTATCTTACTTAATCATCAATAATGCTTATTGATACAATTGATACAAACTTGTTTATGTGCTAATTTAATACCTTGGTATAAAAATTCAAGTCTTGAAGAAATTAAGAAGTTTATGCATATGTCGTCGATACCTGCCAAATCCTAGCCAAAGGATTTCAGCAGAAGTTGGTTATCAATTTCAAATTCTGTCAAACGCCGGCAGCTGACGCAAAGATTTAGGTTGATTTTCAGACCACAGAGAACTAAACTGAATAAATTAATATTTTATATAACTTTTAAATCTATAACAAAAGAAAATCAACATTATTTAAATATGTATAATTCAAATATCAAATACATTAATAATACAAGAGAAATTAAAACACTAATGTATGGTAGTACCACACTACGTCTTCCTTTCAGTAAGGTGATATTCCACAAACGATGAAGTGTAACGTTCATTGAGTCATTTATAAAATCTTTTACAAAACATATTAACACAAATAGCGCGACGGTGTAAAAAAAAATATTTTTCATATTCTTAAGCAAAGTCATTTTAGGTTTGTAAACTTAGAACAATAACTGAACACTTAAATAGATGATAAATAGATGACAAATGATAAATTATTCATCAATAGAATAGAAAATTGCACACCAGGTACATTACTGAGTTTGAGACTAAGTAAAGGTAATAATGTGATTTTCTATTATTTCAGTATTTCTTTTTATTTGCATATTTTTATAGCCGTGACGTATTAGCAGTGTAAAATAGTACCTAATACTGCACTAAGTGTACTAAGAGGCGACTAAGGTATCCAAACCGAGAGAAGGCGGTATATCCATCCGGAACAGTGCAGCTTAAATGCACAGGGTGGGGATGGGCAGCAGCATCCCCATAGCGAAATCTGCCCAGTGCGGCAGTTATGGCCTTCTTTCTTTGTTGGAGAAGCTTATGCCCATTTGTGAATTTTCAATGGCTAGTATAATGATGGTGATATTTTATATCGTGTATAAACGCAGCATATAATATGTATAAACGAATCAGCTCCATCTCGAATACATCTAGGATACTTAAGCGTGTAAAACCGTTTATAATAACTTTCCAATCTATAAATACATAACCGAAATTATTGGAGTTTAATCAATTGAAATCTGGAATGGAAGTTTGCTTGATATCAGTTTCAAGATAAACGATTTTTAAGATAACAATATGGGTTGGGTGACACATTTCACACTTATGAGTTCACATGTACAACTATTATGAGCATAATGGTATTGACAAACCAGATTAGGTATTCAGCAGTGACCATATCTTATACGCCGGGGGGCATAGGTTTGTTTCCCATCTCGTGTCAAGTGCTTTACCATGGAATCAGGTCAATGTATGAGAGATTGTGTCGTATTAATAAAAGTGTAATACTTATTTTGCCACCTATTCCCTATTAGCATCGCGGTTGTGTTCTTTCTCAATTTGAGAGTACACTTAAACGAGTTTCTCGTTAATATAGCATCCATTCCAATTTGTTCTTTAAAAACTGCTTCTGTTAATATTGTAATATCAAATAAAGCATTTGGCAATTACGATTCCATCAGTATACAATCCCTTGGTTAATCAAAATGGATTGTGGGACAGGGCCGTCTATCCGACTCGTTCGGTTGTAGCTTGAAACCGACCCAGAGGACAGACGACCTATCTACGCTTTAAATTATTTGTGAGCTGAAATCGAAATGGACCCGATTAAAATCTGATAGATAACGTTGATACTTCATCATTAATAATTTAGTCAGCATTATCTAATTAGTCGATGATTATGAAGTACGACAAGGTACGACAGAGTACTTCCAATCTAACACTGCCTTTATGGAAATATTTGAAGGATTATAATAGTTATTTTACAGTACAGTACAGTCTATTTTTGTACATTAATTTATGTATTTTTGTAGTTATTGTAAATTCTTGAATAATGATTTGTTTTGAGTAGTGTCATTTATTTTCAATGCACTGTTGGACATAGCTCTCCCAAAGAAATGAGGTATATTGCTAATAATTGCTGCTATAGGCGAGCGTGCTCTCAATCGCAGAGAGTAGTTATGTAATGGGGATGCTCTATCACCACCATCATTTAAGTTAAACTGATTTCGGTTTATATACCGCCACTTGTTGGCTCACATTATTCGCCTCTTACGATAACTGGTATAGGGGGTGGCATTATTCAACTCTGCCACCAACACCACGTGTTGTGTCAATGTTAGTTTAAAATAACGATAAGTATAATATAAAACTACATTGTATTTACATTTTAATTTGACGTTTCGATTACCTTACAGCAATTGTTATCAGGAGTGATATATGTTATGTTAAAATGTCAACTTCAACTTCAACAAACATACGGTCCACGTGATAGTGATAGTAAGCGTCACTGAAACCTATAGACGCTCTTAATATCACAAGGACTAGCACGTTGCCAAACTTATGATTTGAAGATATTATGTCACGTTACATGTCCCACCCTTCACACCGGAACATAGAAATATGAACACTGTTATATGGCGATAGAAATAGGTGAGAGTGAGATACAGATAAACTCTGTACGAGGTCTAACTAAATAATTGGAAATTCTGTAATATGTATCTACTGTTGGACATAAAAAATACGACAAAGAAGTTTTTGGGTAGGTAAGCGTGGTGGCATAGTTTTGTGACAGTTGTACTTCTGCCCATTGGTGCCCTATCACTGTTGAATAAACCTTGGTTGTGGCAACTCAGTCACCAAAACGATATTTTTTCCACCATCATGACATAAACAAAATGAGAGTTTTTGAGTTACCCAAATGTACTAGAAGGGGCACCAAGTAATAGGAGACTTCAGAGGGATCTTTTAGATTTTTTTATCTGCGTACATTTACGCTAAGCTAGACACGCAATTTATATTAATTAGTAAATATAATCCTTTTTTTTATTTCTCTTTGTGCCAAATAAATCTTAAGCAAAGTTAATTAAGCAAAGTTGTGATAATAAAATATGTTGATAATTAAACGAAGTATATTTTGATTGCTTCCATTTATAACCTGTGTTAATGAATGGTGAATTTATTTTGTGCTCTGAAAACAACTCTAAGGCTCGGTAAAGTTTTCTTAATATGGAATATTATAATTAACAATTAAAAATAAAATAGAGTATTTAAGGACGCTAATATTGTCATTTATATGTTATTTTTATATTAGATTATTTTTTTATGAATTTTAAAAACTATCTATCTATTATAAGGGTTGAAATTATACGTTCCTTAAGCGTTTTACTTTATATATATACTATATATATAGCGTATAAATCAATTTACGGTTAGCCCAAGTGTGTATATTACTTTTAAAATACTTTAAAATACAAACGCTTCCATACTCCGAATATTTCCTTAATCAAAAAATTAGTTACTCTTGGCGACTAGTACCTGGTTTTTTGAGGTTCTGTATCACAAGAATTAAAAACGTTTCTTATATATGACCACTTCTTTGTCCGACTGTTTGCTAGGACTCTCATTTCTGTGAAATCATCAAACTTCTAAGCCAACGCAATCAAAAGATAAAGTCGTTTATTTATGCCACAAAGTATTCGACACTCGCTATGGTTTCAAAACTTATACTTAAACAGGTAAGTTAAACTCAGAACAGGTGAAGGGAAAATTGCGAAAAGCGCTAACTGTAGTGATTCCATCTTGGGGGTTCAATTTCCATCCAGAGAATACATTTATATGATCTATGTTTGCTCTGTATTAATATATGTATTTAAGTAGTATATTTGTGATTCCTCCGTAGTCTGACGTCTGTTACACAAGTGCTTTAAGCGACTTACCACGAAGTCCGGTCAATGTGTGAGATATGAGAATTTATTTATTTTTTAAATTTACTTATTTGTTTTAATGACTCTGATATCATAAGGTTATCAGGGTCATCGGTAATTTATGTAATATTGTAATAAGCAAGACTATAGTTATAGATTAAATGTTGTTTTTATTGGACCTTTTTAGATAATAAGAAACATAGAGTCCTGTGATAGTAAGCGTCACCGCAGCCTATAGACGCTTGTTATATCACAATGATAAATTTCACTAGCTGTTTGGCATAAGAAATAGTTGAGAGTGAGGTACCAATGTAGACGACCTTTGTATGTATGTTGTCCACGGCTTGTTTTCGTTTTAAAGAATGACAGTAACTATGATGAGCCTTTTAAAATAAAAAATATGTTTTACTTTGTCTTTTTAGAGCTTGAGCTCTCGGCACGGGCATAATCTAGTTTTGGTCCTGAAAAGATGTCGTCTTACGAGATATAAAGTGTAAAGATTTCCGCTGACGGAGTCAAGAGTTTGTTACAAATAGTTCCGAGCCAATTTCTAGCATCGCGTCTGTTAAATTTATTTTTCATGTTTTTGTTGAATCCCGTTCAGTTTATGTTTGTGATGATAACTCAACCGGATGGTTTACTCAACTACGCGTTTCACATCGTTGTGTACTATTAGAATTTAAAAATAAACTATTTGTATAATATTATTTACATTTAATGAGGAACGGGAACTTGTTACCAGTTGGCAAGTAAAAACAGTGGGATCAGTTTGATACTGTGATGGATTAGAAATATACATTAGTATGTTTATATTGTTGGTGGGTGCTGATAAAGGCGGATATACGAAGTATTTAAATAAAACATTCAGACACCGTGATGAGTCACTCGAAGCAGTAGCATTGCGGACCACAGAAATCACAAATACAATACTTAAATACATATTTACATAAGGTAGCCCCCAAAGGCCTTACAATGGTCACCTGCATTGTTACATCGCTCTCACCTATTTCTACCGCCAGATAGTAATATTTACAGGGTTGGCGAAACGCTAGTAATATCATAGTAATACGAACGTCTATAGGCTGCGGTTGTATTTATGATCAAGCGGTACCATGCGCTTGTTTGACGTTCATAACATAAAAAAAATTACACCAGACACCGAAAAACAACATATATCATCATATACATGTTAATCCTTACTGGGAATTGACGAAACATAGTATAGGGCAGGATTGCAATGATTCTGCGTCGTATTCTTGTAAATACAAAGCCAATCGTGATAGCTAAAGACTTAAATAAATATATTTTTTTGCTATATAAAAGTTAATATAGGCTTGGGACATTTAATTTGAAAACATTAAAAGTTAATGAAAATTTAAGCTTCATAGAAAAACTCCATCCATGCAAATTCAAGTTAATAAATGTTTATCTTATGGTTACGCTAGACCTCGTAATCGGTAATCTGATATTAAAGTTCCTTTCCTAGGAAATAATATATTTCTCGAAGGTGCTCTATAGCGAACAATTTATAACGACGCAGTAAGTAAAGTAAGTTTCACATGTAAAGGAAACATAAATGAAATAAACTTAAAAAACTGCGAAAGCGTCATCTTTGAATTAAGCTGTAGCATACTTGAATATGCTATCCGTACTGAAGATTTTTATAAGAGGCTTCAAAGGTAATAAATACCCAAATACGATGTATATGGGTACTAAGAAGTATCTAATATCAGTAATCAGAATTTGTTTCTTTTAAAATTACTAAATCAATAAACAAGCATACGGTCTACTTGATAATCCAGATCACCGTATGAGATCTCTATCTTTAAAGATAATGATGATCCAACCTCCCTTATTGAGGTATAGGATACAGAAATTATAAAAGAAGAAAGCTATATGAATGCTGGCTTTTAGTTAGGAGGCATCCCCCGATTGTTTTTTTAAGAATATCCACAATTGAGGAATATGAGCCGAGCAAAAATTTCATCATACAAGTCATTAGAAATCAACTGCTGGACATAGGCTTCTCCAAGAAAGGAGATTTTTTGCCCATAATTGCCGCGCTGGGCAGGCGTGGCAATCGCAGAGCGCAATTTTACGACGTGGATGCTGTTGCCCATCCCCGCCCAATGCATTTGAGCTACACTATCTCGAATGGATATACCGGTATCTGTCGGTTCAGGTACCTTAGTCGCTTCTTACGACACATGGTGCAATAGGAGGTACTACTTCACTCTGCCAGTATCTCACGGCATAACCAAAAATATACAATTATTCTACAATTCTCACTGATGAGTGAAGTGATTACTTCCGATCCAGTGATTTTCAGACGTAACTTTAACCAGAACGAAATACACTTTTGCAAGTGCGAGATTTGCATCGAAAGTGTTATTGAAGTGTTCAAATCATTGCATTTAAAATATTCGCTCTATTCAACGAGGAAAGTCGATCGAATCGTTTCAACTTCAAACGTTGAAGATTCTCCATCCGTGTTTTTTTTCATAGAAATATCTTTAACTCTTGTTTTATTAATATGCTAGAAAACTTTATTTACGTTTGTTAAATTGAAACTAATTTTTACACAACAATTATAATTTTAATTGGTTACATTTTATGAAGTAAACTTGGAGGTTACTTCAAATATTTATCGTAATTTTGCAGTTTCAAGGCCAATATACTATGAGATTAAAAAATGCTCTTCAGTATTTTATGATCTAACATTATTTATGAGAAATTTACCTACTATTACCGCACTAGGTAAACGTCGTAGCAATCGTAAAGCGAAACTTCGCGACGGAAACCCTGCTACCTTTTCCCGTCCTATTTAATTTGCGCTACACTGTCTTGGGTCGAATCTTTCGACACTTGGTACATTACGAGGCACTACTCTAGGCAAAGGTATTTATTGATAATTAAATCTTTATAAACGTTATAAACATTCGTGCGACAATGTTTGTCTGGTATAAACTTATAAACTACTGAACCGATTTCAATCAATTGTTGCATTTTGTGTATTTTCATCTAACTTGAGAGATATATCTTAATTTTAGAGAGTTTACATTTCAATTTATAGTCGCAATATTTATTTCGTATGGATAATTAAATATTTGTAATGAAACAAATATTGCCTTTAGTTAAGACAGGCTTATGTCTGTGGTCTTAATTAGTAAAATTTATGTTTAAAAAAAATTACGAGGCATTTTTTCAAAAAATTGAGTGGGAATAAAAGTTGTCGTTTAAGTATGCGATAACAGATAACATAAAAAGCAATCTTCAGAATTTTGAAAGAAAACCCAAATTATATTATACTATTCTAGTACCTCCCTTGTACTTAGGTGTCGGTAGGTACCAGAACCGACAGACGGCGGTATATCCATCGCAATAGTGTAGCTCATGTGCACAGGGTGGATATGGGCAGCAACATCTTCGTCGCATAAGCTCTGCGATTGCCATCACGCTTGCCTAGCGCGACAATTATGGCCAAAATTTCTCTTTTCTTGCAGAGGCCTATGTACAGTAGTGGACTTCCAAAGGCTGATATAGGTATAATGATATAGGTATAATGATATAGGTATAATGATA